>VNJR01012414.1:0-179851 GCA_008042585.1 Drosophila punjabiensis | reverse complement strand
CCTATTTCGTATGGAGCGGAACCCGAGGTTAGCTCACTGTTATGCGATTTTCTCAAAAACTGACGGTTCAAGGATAATAAAATTTTGTACACTTAAAATACAATAAAAATCCTTTGTCCTGACATACCGGGTATGGTGGAACAAATCCTGTGAGCCAGGATATGAAGAAAACTATGAAAACTTGATTTTTCAAAGGCTTTTTATTAATATACCCATAGGCCAAATGCCTCCAAACCAAATGAAAAACGATAGGAAATTCTTTTCTTAGCATGTAGAAACTTTATTTTGTTCAATTCAGTGCTTTATTAACGAAATAAATTAAAAACAAAAAATCCTTTAGTGTTCCATTTTCCCACCGTTCCATTTCGACGCTAACTCACCGACGCTAATTTGACGGACATGTATCTTTCTGTATCCGTTAAGGTGCCACTGTGAATTAGGCTTATGCTTGTCACAGAAGAAATAATTGAAATTTAAATGTTGTGGACGACATCGATTCCTCAAACATGCTCCGGGAACCTACGCGACATTAAGTGATTGAGCAGATTGGACTCGGGGCTTGACTCTGGGAATGTATGCAGGCAGGCAGTCCTTCCTCTGTCTCTCTGTCTCTCTGGGTTTCGGTCTCTGCTTCGTCTCCTGCCTGCGGCTCATCAGTGTCTGGATGAGAGACAAGGATGTAAAGACACACTCGTAACAAGCCACGGATAAGTAGAAGGAGAAGGAGCAGCAGGAGCTGAAGCTGGAGCTGGAGCCCGACAAACATGCCTAACAGGCACCATTAGGCAGTCAGTCACTCAGTCAGTCAGTTAGTCAGTAAGTCAGTCAGGGTCGCTGCTGGGGGAGGGTTAGCTCGCTGGCACTTTGGCATAATAGCGCTTATCTGCATAAATCAATATCTTGGCTTTTAACAATCTTAATAATGCGAGAGGGACTGCTGACATTCGGCGGTATCTCCCACCCCCGCAACCTCCAACCTCGCCTTTTGTCTCAGCAGGAACGATTTTCACACCCGAAAGTGAAGCAGGGGGTTCCCCCAGTCCCCACTATTATTATTTGACTTCTGCAGTGTTCTCACCTGTCAGGAACTTTGGGGGGCCAGTGACAGCAGTTCATTTACATTACACTGCTCGTGAGGCCTGCCCTGGGCTACTCCACCACGCCTTGCTCCTCAGATGGGTTCTGGGCGTGGGTCTGAGCAGGAGTCTGGGGGAGTGGGTCTGGTTCTGAGACTCTGACTGAGTCAGAGTCTGGGGGAGAGTGTAAAGTTGTCGGTGAACCAAACAATAGCCTCGGGCTTTCGCTCGCTCGCTCGCTCGCTTTTCATTTTCTTTCCCCAAGAAATCCGCTTTCGTTGTTAGACCAAAATTATATTCAAATGCTCGTACATTATGCGATTTAAGCGTATTGATTTCGGCTTAGTGAAGTGTGACAATAACATCGGTCGTCGGTCGGTGGTCGTCTATGAACACAGCCTTTGTCACTGGCCAGATTTCGTTCCACAAAAGGTTGCACTCAAAATAAGGTATACAATTTCATCATTCCAACAAATTTGTTTAGCAGAAATCATGCTGTAATTATTGGTATTCTTTATATTCTAAGCTTTAAATGATTTAACGATATTAGACTAGGTGGCAGCCTTTAAGTAGGCAGCCCTGCTGCCATGAGATCGTCACAAGTGGGCAGCCCGGCTGTCAAATCGCTCTCTGTCTTTCTTTTAAAGTAAAAATAATGTCAAAATAAATTACTATATCGAAAGTATTTTAATATCGAAAGTATTTTAATATTTAATACCATTTTCTTGAAAGGAACTCTATTTTGTATATTTTCTTCCTATTATTATGCCCTTACAGGGTGCTATAAAACTTTTCAAAAAATCACAAATACATTTTTAAAATTTAAAATTAACAAACCTGACTTTTTAGTGGAAATTATTGCATTTTTGGCTGAGTTATTCGGCCTCCCGAAGATAGCTTCCTTTCTTCTTTCAAAATATTAATTGACAAAATTAAATACAAGTTTGTGTAACAACTTGACCTTTGTTTTCTCATTCACCCCAAAAAAAAAGGATACTCGTTGTATCCTCACGCGTAGAACACACAAATCAAGTGGCTCTCCGTTGCGTCTGTCGAGGCGGCACAAATGTGACTTCTATCTCGAATATAAGAGCCGCAAAAACTCCTCGACTGACAATAAATTCTATACAACTTGCCATAGTTTATTATGCAAGTTCCATTCAATAAAAAAGATGAGGGGAAAACGGAAGCCAAGGCAGCGGTAAAACTTGAAAATTCACATTTGTTTGTTTACAGCGCAACAGTCGAGTTGGATTGGCTCTCTCTCCCTTTCTTCCTCTCTTTATCTCTCTCGAGGTCTCTGTCTTCGTCTAGGTCATTGCACAAACAGGATACGCATAGTAACCAGACGTAAAGCCTTGACGCATTTTAACAGTCGTCTTCGTCGTGGTCGTCCTTTTCCCGGGAATAGCAAGGATGTGAAGTAGTAAAGACGCTTAATCATAAATGTAAAACAAATACCTAAAGGTTGCTTATAAATTGAAGAATGCGCGCAAGGACTTTTATTGGCAATTTAAACTGCGAACAGTTTATAATTCAAGTGACAAAAACAGGACAGTTTAAGTTAAGCTAGCAACGCGGAAGAATGACCAAATCCTGGGAGCCTGTCCCTTTGTAGTGTAGCCTCTCTCGCCTGCACTTTCCCCACTCGGCCAAGTTTGGTGCCTTGGAAAAACCGCCAAAACATTAAAGGAGCCCAGCCTAAGACTGCTAAGCAGTGACAAAGTACCAGGACTCTGGCTCTGACTCGGTCCTTTCGATTTGGCTAAAGCCACAACTGCATAGCGTTCCTTGGAGGCGATAAGGTGGACGAGAAAGTTGCTCCGGAGCTTTGCTGCGGTTTGTTCATTTCAATTTGAAGCCACACAAAGTGCCGGGCTTTGACCGTTTAGTTTTGCTTTTCACTTGAATATCGGACCTATAATTAAAGACCTTAAGGCTGCTGTGAAGCTATGGCAACACTCTTGAAAAAAGAAATCAAAAATTATATTTATATTACTTTCAAAATTTTAAATTAACGCCGCGATGAAAATAATAAAACCAGGCAGTTTTTGGCTTTCCTTTTTTTTTTTGTGGTATAAAGTTCATTTGAAATTATTATTCTGCGAATCTGTGTCTGTGTTCTTGGTGAGCAGGACATTATATCTTACTTTAGTTTGGCCAAAAATGTTTTAATAAGTCAAGCGGGAAGGGAACCCTGTTGACACTCCGTCACAGCATTAAAAGTAATTAACATTTTTCCCCCTTATTCAGTTGAAAGTCAAAGACTTTTGTTGTTGTGCTTGGCCCAAAGGTGTCCCGACCTCATGAAATGCAATTAATTTGGTCCTGGCCAAGGGTCCTTGCCCCAAACTGGGGAAGTTAAAGCGAACTCTGAATTGCAGAATTTAAGCTCGATTTCGATTCGAGTTAACCGGCTTACCTGCCGCTGAAGCTGCCTCCTTTTTTGGGTCCGATTATCTCTAGCCAGCCTATATATGGGTCTCCACATCCCCCCCTCCTAGCCAGGATTCAGGATTCAGGATATTCAGTGCAATCCAAGTCCGGGATTTACTGCTGCTCCTCCACCTCCAACTCCAACTGGCTGCCACTTGAGCCTTATACCACAAACGCGAGCGTGCTCCGTGCGTCACTTTTAAGCAAAAACTAATTAAAAGTTGTGAGACATTTTTTGCCTGGTTTTGTTGCGTTTTGTTTTCGATAGCGGCACCTGGCTGCTGCTGCTGCTGCTGCTGCTGCTGCTGCAGAGGTGTTTGGCAAGGAGAAAGGAGCTCCATAGATGTCGGCATAAATAAAACACAAAAAAAAAAAAGGAAGGCAAGGACCCCCCAACCGAGGGCCGAGGAGCTTCGCTCTCCGTGCTCCGTTCTGCGTTCTGTTTATTATTTACTGTTTTACTCCGACACCGAACACGAACTGGAACCGACTGTGCCGTAACGTGGCTTTCTCTTAGGTTGCACTATAAGACTCGACCAGGAAATACCCAGTACTTTCATGCTTGAAGGTCAAATAATTCTACAAATAACCCATCATAATCTCTATTGATTACACAAGTTTCCCTTAAATTTACAGGGATTTTTAAACTTAATTTTCGAGTTTTGAGTAAGTCTGTCATAGGTACCCAGTGTTTGCAAAAAAAGGTTTCAATTTTATCATCAAAGCCGACGCTCTACGTCGGCTTAATGTACGAAAAAAGTTGGCCATTGTTGTTGCCATTTGAGTAACTTGGACTTGCACTTGAAATTAAAGTTGCAAAAAAGCAAGGCAATTGCACTTGCCATTTGCAGGATAATGTTCTTGAAGAATATTGAATGCCCTTTCTAAAAATGCATAAAAGTATTATTTTAACATTTCAGCAATATTGGACTAGGTGGCAACCTTAAGCAATAAGCAGCTGTCAGGCGATCGTAGCAAGTGGTTAGTCCAGCTGTCAAACGATTATCTTGTTCAAACTTGTTTGCTTTCTTTCTGTCATCCTGAAATTTTTCATTTAAAAATGTATATATTAATAATATGAACAATATAAATATATTATTTAATTATTTAACTATTTATTTAATAGTTTTTCCATTGTGTACCTTAACAAATTCCCCTTGCAGTCATACCCTTTCCGCTTTGCGTACTTTTCCTCAACTTTCTCCATCAAGAAAAAGAGTAGTCCCGTGACGCAGGTGGCAAATGAAATTGAAAATTATTCTTTTCTATCATTTGCTTTGTTATTCCCAGACAAAAGCAAAAGCAACATTTGAGAGTTCACATCTTGCGGAGGCTATTTAAATACAAACAGTAGTTATGTTCGGTCAATCAATCCATGAAGTTACCAAAATGGCATACAAATAGAAAGCACTCAGGTATATAGCTCCAGTCTCGATTGAAGCATAAAACCTTTTTGCCAAATAAAATATATATAACATATAATACAAAATGCGGGCAGGCCAGTCCTAGTCCCAGGCCCCCTTTTTACTTGAAAGGAGCTAAAGCCTCGGCATGCAGCGGCATTATTGGAGACCCTAAAAGGATTTACGTATAGCTTTGGGGGAGATTTGCGTAATGAGTTTCCTGTGCAAATAAACACGCTAAACAGATAAAAGCATGTCAAATGTAGATACTCCCCCAGAACATTGGGAGCGAAGGAAATGGCCTAATCTATGTGAAAGAGCATTTTTAACTTTTGCTTTCTATCTGTGGCATATCGAAAACTGAAAACAGTAAACATACATCTGTACATACACGTACCTAAAGGTAAATAAATAAAACAGCTAAAAGGATATTGGATTCTGCTTTAAGTTCGTCGAAGTAAAGTATACCCTACACCGAGTTTTGGGGATTATTTGTCAGGGTTTTAAATAAGAAGCAGAAATAATATTTAGTGTATTAAGCTTTGACTTTGATTCTTATTTTCTTTATAGGTAAACAACATTTTTATTGTTTGTGGTATTTAATATTATTTTTTCTTTAATTTAAAATGTTTTTTTTTTTTATTATTATTGTTTTACAAAATTGTTGTATATTATTTTAGAATGTGTAAAATTAGACCACGATTAGTGAAGTATTGAAGAATTGGAGTACTATTAAAGAGAAAACAATTAAAGAAGTATTAAAGTATTTTGTTGGTATTTTTGAAGTATTTTTATTTTTATGGAACTGTTTCTTTTGACAACAATTTAGGTTTTACTTTATAAAACAACTTTTAATAATTTTATTCTCATAAAAAAAAGCTTAATAATAATCTTGAATTTATTTACAAAGATAAGGATACCTTTCAAGGACATCTCCTTAGATACATATATGTACCTTAACTTTATATACTGGCACACACTTATTCATGGTCAAATAAATATAAATATGATTTACTCTTTACTATGGCAGTAAATTCAATTTATATTCATATTCATGCGCATTCTTCGTGCATTATTTGTAGATTTTCATAACTCATAACCAGCCAGCAAGCACACCTCGCACACACCACACACAACACATTACACACACTACACACACCGTCTAGCAGACACACACACACACACACACACAGAACCTTTGGGTTTGCCTAGACAGTTATGATTTTGAACTTGTGATGCCTTTTCAGTTTCAATTTGTCACGAGCTGTGTGTGTTAAAGGTGTGCAATCACCGCCAGCCAGCATCCTTCCATATATATGTATATCCTAGGGTTTTCCTACTTCACCTGTACAGGTACCACTATTGCGCAGACAATTTCGGCATTGAATATAAAGCAGGAAGCAATATTAAGTGAAAAGTTGGGGTATGGTCGAATGCTAGGATACCCTGGCTTATGAAGCCTATAATATAAATAAATAAATAAACAACTCAAATTAAATAATATTTACTGTATAAAGGCTAGGTGTATTCTAAATATCCTTCAATTACCTTACGGTATATACTATATAATACATATAAATATATATACTCTATCCATTTGTAAATTCAGATATTTTTCCAAAAACACACATGTGTCAGCAGGCCAATAAAAATAAATACAAAAAGTAATTGGCAAATCGTAAATTTATTCCGTTCCACTGATTGATGACGAGGCTTCCTACAACTGTATCCCGGCGGACTGCGACTCCGACTCTGACTCTGACTCCGATTCCGATTCCGATTCCAACGCCATTTCAAATAACATTTTCGCATGACCAGACGGCGAGACATTGCCACGGCGGAAGTCACTTAATTTCTGTTCATTTTCCGCGTTCACAATTCATATCCGCCTCTGAGTTTTAGGTTTTTCAGGGCTATCCTGTGCGGCAGCTCGAAGGGAAATGAGTTAAGGTAGGACCTCTGCCGGTTGGAAATATGGAAAAGCGGGTTCTCCAGATCCAGTTTGGGGGTGTAATTGGCGCTTGTCTTGGCTCCTGCACCCAGGACTTTAATCGCAGACCGTATCCCGTCAGGAGCTGGCCAGGCACTGCCAATGGCACTGGCACTTAACCTAAGCTGTTGCCAGGGACATATGAATATATGAGAGGCAGCGGCGCATGGGGAGATGGGCATCCTTTGGGCACACAGGAGAGCAGCATCCGCATCCGCATCCGCATCCGCATGCGAGTCTAGAGCCAGTTGTTATTGTTACTAAACAGCACTGAGAGCTCGAATGTTGCCCACCTAATGAAAATACAAATTACTTCCACACATTGGCACGTTTTCATTCACAATGCTAACACTATTAAGCGGAACGGAGCAGGGCAGCTCCCTCGATTCCCCCAAAGTGCGACTCGGCGAGCTCATGTGGATTAGGGTGAGCCTGTATTCTGAAATGGGGTTGATTTTTAAGAATTATAAAATAATAATAAAAAAAATATATATTTTAAAAACTAAAATAATAGCTAGCTTGGGATTCTTTATGATAAATACAAAACATTCGCTACATTTCTCACTTAAAATCAATACAAATAATTGAAATCCATGACTCTTATATACAATTTAAAGTAAATTGTCAGAATTATGAAGTATTTTAGAAATGTAGTAATTTGTCTTATACTTTAAAGTTAAGGTTTTGCAAGATAATACTACTAAAAAGAATTTAATATCACTTTTTTTGGGAGATATATTAAAAACCAAATTAATAGCTACCTTGGGATTCTTTATGATAAATACAAAACATTAGCTATATTTTTCACTTAAAAGCAATACAAATAATTGAAATCTATGACTTATATAAAATTTTAAGAAAATTGTGAGAATTATGAAGTATTTTAGCAATGTAGTAATTTGTCTTATACTTTAAAGTTAAGGTTTTGCCAGATGATACTACTAAAGAGAATTTAATATCGCTTCTTTTGGGATATATATTATATTATTTATTATTTAATATTATTTTTTAATTGAAGTATAAACAGTTAAGGTCCACTCTAATGTGCCTTGCAGCCCGTGCACGTCCAGGCATCCATGTGTGACAGTCAGTCGATTGGCATATGCAATGAGCACTCGGCAGCTCTTCAGCTCTTCAGCTCTGCAGCTCATTGCATATGGGAATACAATTATAGTAATTTCCCTATTTTTCCATGCCAAGGAAGCAGTAAGTAGTTTTGCACAGAAAGCTGTACCATCAAAGTGTCTGATTACATTCCATGTTGGATTTTTATTCATCATAACATCAATGGTTTAATAAACAGGAGAATTATGCAGCAGGAGCTCTGTGATTTTAGAGCCAAGTATTACAGAGACCGATCGAGTTTCTGCAAAATAACAGAGAGAGAAAAAACGTTTGACACTCAAGAGAGAAAGGTATTTCAATTTGACAGCTGGGCTGCCCACTTGCTGTAATCATTGTTCCTAGTCAAACATCAGTTTTCATTGCCATATTCTTATTTTTATTATTCTTCAACTTATTCTAAACGTTTCTATTTATTTCCTTATGAAACTTCCTTCTCTAGCAATGGTCTAGCCTCTTTGTCCTGCCTAGATTCCAAGTTACGTTACTGCCACTGAGTGGAAACCTTTATCTTCATCATAATAAGCATCTGGAAGTGTCATAATAACATTTTTATAACGCTTTTTGGTAACCAAACCACATGACAAAACGCGCAATGAAACTCCCGTACAGGGCAGGGCAGGGCAGGGAATAAGCTTCTACACACACTCGTTCCGTACTATTATGATGGCTGTGAAAATGCGTAAAATTATAAAACGTTCCCCCCTTCAACGCCCTGTGTGTAGTCTGGCAACGGTTGCGACTCAAAGTGTGCACGCACACTCCTGCAGCGCCGTGCTGTGCAACCATGTCTGACGGGACGCGACGCGACTCGCTCCCTGCAATTAAGGTGTTTTCATTTAATTTCGCATTAAGCGTATCTGCTTGACATATTCGAAAGAGCGAGCTCCGCTCGAGAAAATAAGCTGGATGGAGCTATAAGGCAATAAATGGGTTTTCGGGCACCACGATTAAGTTGGTTAGACAAGACGGCGGATGGAGACAAGACGGTGGATTACGATCTTAGACTAGTAAAAACTAAAAAAAAATTCTCGATGCTGGAATGCTCTTCCAGAAAGTATATTCTTATTGTAGGATGTACTTGATTTACTATGTTAAACTAGGTGGCAACCTTAAACAACTGTCAGGCGATCAAAGCAAGTGGACAGCCCAGCTGTCAGGCGATCGAAACAAACTGTCAGTAGATTTGAAAGAGAGTAAATTAATTTACTTCCTCTTTATTTTAATTTAAGAAATATAATAAAAGACATTAAATAACAAATTGAAAGAAAACTAGCAAACAACTTGCTTTTGTAGATTTCTTAACAGATTAAAAGTAATCATAGTATCTCTGTGAAACACTAAAAAAACTCCGCCCAATTAAAGGCATGTGTTCCAGCTAAAAATCGGGCTTAGCTGCAGGATATGTATATGTGTGTTTATATGCAGCTTAGCCGTGCCATGGCGGACGCGTCGTCGCGGACTCACGTTAAAATGAAATGTGGCAGGCAATTAAGAGGGCGGAATTGTTAAATTATTGCAACTTTATACCCGTGCCCAGACCCCAGACCCAGACCCAGACCCCCGAACAGCATCCGAGCAATCTGCAAGCCCATTACCGGGCAGGCGGTGGGCACCCAAACAGCACGTCTGCGCCGCTCAAGTTAATGAGATGTTAAAATGGAATCTTCTCAGCGCTTTTCGTTGTGGACTTTTTAGCTTGGCTCGCTTCGTTCCGCCAACATCTAGTTGTTTGCCAACAACGCCAAAGCCAAGCCAACTCCTTCGCATGTTTGCCTTTACTTTTTGCTGAGTTGTAACGTCAACTGCTGCTCTCCTCTCCTGGATGTCCTTTGCCGTTGCTGTGGCTCCAACTCCCGCTCCTGCTCCTGCTGGCATTGCAGGTATTGTTGCCGCTGTCTGCATCTGCGTAGAGTCGTCTAATGACGAAGCATTATTAATATGCGTGAAAGATAAGGCCATGCTGGGAAACCGGAGCGGAGCCCCAATCAAATTTATTGTACAAAAACACTTTCCAAATTATAAGGAGCCGCAGTATAATCTCCCCGCAGGATGAGGCACTTCAAGTCCTTTTGCCCCATTTTATTGGCACCAGCAATGTGGCGGCTGCCACACTGCGAAGATACAATTATTCAGATTAAAGGCCTGAGGATGCATAATCCCTATTACAGTAACGAAATGATTGGCTTAACTTTATTAAATTTTAATCATAACTAATAATTAATGGAACTTTGTATCTTTAAGCTTAATATGTAAATTTATTAATCTTATAAAATACAATCCCAGAAACCCATTTTGAATCGCTTTTAATGCTTTGTGTTTTTTATTTTATTTTAACTTTAAATTCCAAAAAATATCACTTGATGTAAATATCGTTAAATATAAATTTCAAGTCTCAAAATGCACCAATTTATTTATCTATTTTTCTAAGCATTTCATGGTCAAAAACAGGTTTGATTGCAAAAATTTTAAAATATTCCTAATTGATTAATATTAAAATATTAAACAAAAAATTTACAACAAATTTGTCTAAATTTTCGAAATTTTTAAATTGTTTAAAATTAAAATTGTGAAAAATTCAGACAAACTTGAATTTTCTACTTTTGTAAACTGAATATGTAGTATTTATAACCCATTCAAAATTAACACTAGAAAGCTTTCAATGTTAAAATATATGATTTTTTGGCTGAGTAATGATCGATTTCGCCACATTATGGGGCTGTCCACTTGATCCCATTGCCTATTGTTTAAAGCTGCCACCTAGTTTTGACAAAGGAAAGGATTTGCTTCTTACTTGGTTAATTGCGTTACAATTCTCAATTCAATTTTGTGCATAACATGTCAATCCGAATTATATTTTATGATAGGTTTTGGAGATGGATAAAGAGAACTTGAATTGTAAGTTAATAAAATATAGTAAACTTTGTTTTTAACCTTCATAAAACACTCGAATTAAAAATAGTAGATCAGCTATTCAACAATCCACCAGGATATCCTTTTAATCCCTTACATGTTTAATTTATGCAAAACAGGTTCTCGGCGCGATAAACTGGAACTAATTTAGCATAGTCCCCGGCAGGGATAACTCCAATCCGTTAACCACCGGCAGGGGCAGGCCAGGCCCACCATCCCAACCACCTTTGTTTAGCAGCAGGCCGACCACACACGCCCCGAAACGTATTCAAGTGTATGAATGCGCACTTAACGCGTGAAGTGGCAAAGGGAGCAGCCCATTCGCCCAACTCCCTTCCCCTGCCAGCGTCATATATGGTATGTAAATAAATTAACAAATAGCTCGGACTCCGGCACGGGACTGGAGTTTAAAATCGGGGAAAACCAGCAGGCTTATAGGCGCGATCACAGGCTTGCTTTTTTCCTTATTATTCACTCGGTACATAAACTCGTCTCAAAACCATCCAAGTAACAACTCGAACGAGACGTGGAGAGTCCTGTGTTCGTTCGTTATTGCTTCTCGATGCGTTTTTTTTTTTCACACGCAATCATGCGTCTGTACGACAACTTTAATCCTTTGGAAAATTGTTGCATCACTGTAACCATCGTCGTCGCAGGGTCCTTCGTCCTTCGTCCGGGGCCAGCCTGCCTGCTGTAGCTGTCCTGCTTGTGTCAACAATATCAAAGGCACTTCGTGCATTCCCTCTCAGCTTTGACACAGACTGATTGCCTTGTGCGACGCGCCCCGTCGCTTGCCACCTGCCTCCTGCCTCACCTGTACCGGCGGTCGCCTTCGGTTATCATCAGCCGGGCACACCTGTATAAATATGCGAAAAATCTCCGGCACGACAATGCCAATGGCCACCCATGGCCAATTGTTCTATTGTCATCATAGCAAAGGCAACTTGTTGGTGTTAACACCTTTGTCGCAACACGCAAAAGGCGTCCAACCGCCGACTGCCGCCTGGCTCCTGACGAGTGCCGAGTGCCGAGACTCTCGTCCTTCCATATGGTGTGCGTATACGTATTAATGGAAGTACACACACTTGCAACATGGACACACACACACACACACTACATACAACACACTAAATTAACAGACTCCGTTAAAGGCCGCGTATACATTGCCTTAATTATATTTGAACGCGGTACTTACAAGGAAATTAACCCGAGGAAAGGCTTGCCTTTTGGCAGGAAGCCAAGCGGATACTTACATTTAAGGGGTTCCCCCAGCCGAAAGGGTTGATTTTTGGGTACATTTTTATTATATTTTAAGATATTTGTTGACGGATGCGATCGAAATGAGAGTGAGAAGAAAGAAGGCCAACTGACAGCTAACGATATCCTGACAGCTGGACTGCCCACTTGCTTCGATCGCCAGATTGTTTGACAGCTGTGCTGCCCACTCGATTCGATCCTTTTTCGATCCTAGTCTGACATCAATTACTAAAATAAAAGCTAGTTTTCTTAATGGTTTCATTTAAAAGTAAAGAACTTTGATGCAAAAATAGAACCTCAAGTATATTTTCTTATTAGAATCATATATAAACTCAGGGTTGCATAGTCCATTTTCCTTTTTAAAACGCGAAAACGGCACATAATCACGCAGAGCGCTTTGTTACCGAGCTTCTACATATATATTTTTATATATATCTCTGGGCGAAATTCCAATTAACCTGACGAAAATAATTTTCTTGATATAATGCCACGGGACCTTCTTGGACCTCCTGAGTAAGGTATAAATTAAGTGAGCCCAGCCAAGGAGCCAGAGCCAGAGCCAGAGCACAGAGATAAGGCAAATTAAAAACCACGTCCAATGTGCCAACAATATGTCTGGATGGGGATGAGAATGGGGATGGGGATGGGGATGAGGATGGGCAGCCCCGCAGCAGTCGCCGCAACCTGCAGTGCGACCTGGGAGCGCAGCAGCATCAGAACCAGCAGCAGCAGCAGCCATTTGTTAGTCTGCAGCGACCACAAAATGTTTCTTTAACTTACACCAAAGTCAAATCATAATTAATTCTGCGGGCCACCAGCAAAATCGTCCTTGCCATATAAAAATATAATCAATTAATTAAACGCCACCAGCATTTAATTGGAATCTCTGCTAGTCCCCCTTTAAGTGGTATCTACGAGTGCAAACACCTTTACCTTTGCTATAAAAAAAATTATATTTCAATTAAAATGTATATTTTATGGAGGTTACAAATTAGAGGATATATTTATGCCACATGAAAATACTTAAACAAAAAATCCGATTTTTAAATGAGGTTTCATATGTGTTTGTATCTCTGTAACATTAAAAAAGATTATAAAACGAAATACTTAAGTAAGGTAAAATGAAACCAAATTTATTTATTTATCAGTGTTTAGTTCTTTCTATCCTTTAAATAATCACGTAACTCTATTTATACATTATCCCTTGGATAAATACTTAAACTTGAAGGAACTTCACACTTATCAAAACCAATAAATCGACCTAATTTCGATTATTAAAATGACAACTTTTCAGTTATTAAAGTTTATTAGATCCTCTGGATATCCACCAAACCAAATTTGAACTTTATTCCATGGATAAATTCTTACATAAATACTTAACTTTTAATTGTATGTCAAAATTAAACGAAGATAATTAATCGATTAAATTTCGATTATTTAAGCTATCAGATATTAAATAAAAACCGTAATTCTTTTCCCTAGATAAATACTTAACTTAAGCTTAAATGGTTATAAAGTGACCCTCATCTGAGGTTATCTATCTGTCTTTCGTTTGTATTCCGGGGAAATAAATTCAGTATTACATTCCGATTTGGCGATTTTCCTATTTTCTGATTTTCCGATTTTCCGGCTGCTGCAGCAAATCAAGCCCCGTTGTCCAGAGAATGAATGTATGCAAAGCTGTTTCTGTTTTATAGTTATAGCCTTATAGCCGTGGCTTAATGTGCTTCTGTTTCGATTTCACTGACCGCGTCGCGTCGTGCCACCACCCTGGACTGCGCTTTGAAATTTTTGTTACCAACACCCGAGCCGAGGCCGTGGCCGAGGTCGGAGTCACCATACAGCCACTGCCAGTGCCACTGCCACTGCCACTGCCACTTCCACTGCCACTATCTCCGCCCGGTTGGAGGCACCTATACCCAGGGACACGGCTTTTATTGTCATGTGTGCACCGATGGCTGGCTGGGTCCATTGATTCCACTCGCCTGACCGTGTGTATGTACTAATAAAAAGGTAAAAATGCCTCAATTCGATTCTCTTTTTTTTTGTTTTTGTTTTTTGTTTTTGTTTTTTCTGTGTTTTTTGTAGGCGAGTCAGCCAACCGACCGACCGATTGTGATGTCGTTGGGGATAAGTGGGCTTGGCTTGGCTTGGCCACCGATTTTTGGTCTCATACTCTCTCTCTGCTGGCATGATGGGATATATTGGACAGTTGAGTCTAGAGGTTCGCTCGCAACGGAGTGTATCGAATTTATCGTATTTATCGGGAGAACAACTTATTTGAAAATACATTTAACCCTGTTATGCCCAGGTATTATTAGCACAAATTGGAGACTTAACAATTTTTAGTAGTTAATTTTCGCGAAATGTTTTATAATCAACATTAATTCGAAAACGCAAAAATTATCGGAGTATCGATACTGAATGGTTATTTTATGCGAAAGTTATATAATTCAATAGTGTAACGTTGCGGTATTTATGTGTGTGCAATAACTCGATTTTTTATTTGTCATATTAATTCTAATAAAAAGAAAATTCTAATTTAATAACATTCGATATTTAAAAAAATAAATTTCGATAATTTCGATTTTTTAAATTTCGATTAATATCGATCATAACTAATCCAAAAATGCACTAAATTCATTTCGGAAACCTTTCCTACCCTAGTTTCTAGTAGGCTAAAGAATCAACATTATAACTTTATAATTAAAAGACTTAAATTTTTTTGTGAATTTTTTGACAATTTTGACTAATTGAGTGAAAAATTGAGTAAAATGTTTTTTCGTTCAAATATGAATAGATCGTCTCGGCTTTTAATGCTGATCAAGAAGATATATGACTTATAGGACCAGAAACGACTTCTTCACATAATATCCTGCAAGGATATAGTTCCCAATCCTTGAATATTAACAAGTACTTACTATTTCATTACCACAATATCTCCTCTGATTATCTAAAATTTTCTATAAGTTGTCCCCTCATAATGATCTAAAATTTCTTCCCTCATAATTGCCAGATATTTTGGCGGTTTTTGAATCGACTTAAAGACCCCCTGTACCTTTCGAATCAACCAAAGATCCATTCACAACCGATTGAGTTGCAAAAGCAGAGCAACAGCTAGAAAAGATTTATGTCGTCTACGCGGCGCTCGGTTACCGTTATTCCATCCATTAGACGGCTTGTCTGCTGCACTCGCAAAAATACGCAAAAAGAAATGTACAAAAGCAAAAAAAAATAAAGAAAAAAGGAAGAAAATGATGAATTTCCATACTCTCCTCTACGTCTACGTGCTAGAGCTCGGGCTCGGGCTCGGGCTCTGACTATGGCTCTGGTTCTGGCTCTGGCTCTGGCTCTGGTTCTGGCTCTGGCTTTGCTCTGTCCAGTCAGTGGCTCTGACAGGCAGAGGCAGCAACAGTTCAAAGGTGCGCACTCCCGACATCGACATCGACGTCGGGCGTTGTGTCGTCGTCATGCCCCAAGTGGCTCGGGAGTGTAGTGTACTGTAGTGTAGTGTAGCAGGGGTGCCCCGCCAGTTGTTGGCAGAGCACGAGGCGCGGCTCGTGTCACTGGGAACGACGACTACGACGACCGCCTGATGCTGCTGCTGCTACTACTGCTGCTGCTGCTGTTGCTGCTGCTGCTGCTGCGGTGTTGCAGTGCCATTGTGATGCGGATGCGTTACGTTGCCTTGCCTCGCCTCGTGTCGTGTCGTGTCGTGTCGTGTTCGGGCACCCATCCTCCGGACCCACTCGGGCCCGGGCACACGTACACGTGTACATATACGCGTGTACATATACCATCTGGCTGTGTGTGTGTGTGTGTGTGTGCACACAACGAGCCCTTGTGGCATTGGGGGTTGAAAAAGCATCGCTGCTCTGGCTCTGGCCCTGCAAAAAGTTTTCATTATTAACGGAGAAACAGTTGTTGGTTCATTCGATTCCGGGACGTTCGAGGCGGAAGTTTATGCCAAAGCACACGCTCTCTCTCTCTCTACATATATACCATATATTTTGGCCTACAGAACAAAAACAACAACAACAACAATAAAAAGTAATTGTTTACAACGCTTGACGTGAACAAAAAAAAATCGGTGCTAAAATCTCAATAAATACGTATTTTTTTCCAAGTGATATATGCCTCGGTGTTATAATAAAATAGAAGGCATATGTGTCTAAGAACCAACAACAACAAAATATATTTCAAACCGCACAGCTGTTTGGAACAACAAATTACACACAAGCCCACACACACACACACACACACCAGACACACTTCCTACACCTGGAGGAGGTCTACCACGAGTCCACGGCGAGAAGGCAAGTAAGGCGAGTAAGTTCCACATCTGCCACTTTAATTGCAACAAATAGAGTTCTGTTAGTTAATGTTTATATCCAGGATTATGTGCTTAATCTATGATGCAAGAATTAAGATCACATATTTGGTAGAGAGTGTTGGGTTTCGAGGGGAACGCAGGGGCAGCCGCCTAGGAGTTGCCGAGGAAGATGTTAACAGGTGGCCGCAGGTGACAAGCTTTGAGTTTTTCGGCTGCCAAAAACTGGTTGCTAACCGTCGGCATTTCAGAATTATAACAATTATTTATTTTATTTTTTTTTTCATTTTTAGTTTATTTATTGTTTTACTGAGTTATTTTATTTATTTAATTATTTATTTAATTATCAAAACATCAGAGTGAAATAAGTACTGCTTACACAAAAATTAATGCAGAAAATGATAGCTAACTTGGTTCTTATTTTTAAATTTAATCTTAAAAACTATTTTCAAAAATGTGGTCCCAAATTAAGCATTATATTATTTTATTATATTATATTATTTATGTCAGAACTCAAATTTAATAAACAATATAATTAAATATCATGATTATTCTTTTTATACACTCGCAGAGTATTCTAATTTTAGTCAAAAGCTTAAGACACACTGATGGAATCATTTCCGACTCTATAAATCATATATATTTTGGTCAGCATAAACAGCAGATTGGATCTAGTCATGAACAGCAAGAAACATTTTTTTTTAATTTTTTGAAACATTTTTTAAGGGGTTACATCGTCTAAATTACGAAAGTTGATCAAAATTTTAATTTTTTTAAATTTTAAATCTAGTATACAAATTTGTGAGCGAAATAAAAACTAACACAAAAAATCGAATTCGAATTGATACTAATGCATTTGTGGCAATTTAAAACTGCAAGCGTATTCAAAATTTCGGTTTCCAGAATTTAGCTTTCTATATTGTCTTTACGAAATTTTATAAATTTTTTTTTCAATATTTCTATATATTATGAAAATCCTTCATTGCATAATTTTTGTTTTATATTTTTGATGTTTGTTTAAAGCAAAACGCTTAATAAATTACAAAAGTCAAATAAGTTGTTTGGCAGATTTTAGGAACTTTCACTCGTAACTCTAATATTTTTGTTTATTTTCGTGACACTGTTATTATTATTTTATTTTTTATATGTTTACAAAAAAAAAAGCTAACAGCTTCGGCAAGTCGATGTTTTGATACCCTTAATGACCTCCAAAGTGGTCTAAACAGCCTACCATCTTCGGATACGAAGTAAGCTCACACTCTTACTTCCACTCTCACGCATTACCTCCATCTCATCCCCCCTTTCCCTCTCTCTTTCCACAAATAAAAATATAGCCTCTGGTTATATATTTAATTTTAAAGCTGAATTTCTTGGTCAATGTGGCAGGCATGGGATATATACGATAAAAAAGTACGAATTTGATTACATTTTAAAGAGATTTAGTAAAGCAAAAATATTTCGTTTAGGTTTAAACAAGATTTTTATTTATTTATGTATTTATTTATTTCCCCAACGGTTTTATAATACTCCTTTGATATTCTTGGAGCTATATAATTTTTTATTGATTTCATAACAATTTCTATAATTTTAAGTCTAAATTGAGTTATCTGACGAGTCTTTGCATAGTTTGTGAGATATATTTTAATCGGTATTTAAAGGGGTTACGAACCTATAAATCAAATTAAAATAACTCTTATTTTATAACAAACAAGAAAGAAAGCTGGCTTCGGGAAGCCGAAGTCAATATGCACTTGCATGAAAATTGATCATAATTAAACCAAAATTGCATTAATTTCACTTCGGAAAGCTTTTCTATGCTTGTTTTTATAAGGTTAAGAAATCAGCATTACAAATTTACAATTAAAAAAAAGTAATTTCTTAATGTTTTAACATTTTAAAAATGTAACTCCTAATAAAATTTCGAAAAATTGTTTATATCCCAAAAAAAGCTAGATCGACCCGGTTTTTAATGCTGATCAAGAATATTTATGATTTATAGGATTGAAAACTACTTCTTCACTTCGTTGCAGGCTTATGACCAATATTATAATACCCTGCAAGGGTTTAAAAAAGTGTACTCTAGGACATATTCGACACACTTTTTTATACCCTATATGCTATATATACCCCTTGGCAGAGCATAAGCATAATAGTTGGTCAAGCACTGAAGCACAGGCGCACCGCTCTTGGCCTTTATGGGCTCGTTCTCGTTGCCATTGAAGCACAATTACACCGTGTTCGGTCGCCAACCAACCATCCATCCAACCATCCATCCATCCATCCATCCAGCCAACCAGCAGTCAGTCAGTCAAACAATCAGCCCAGCCAGCCGCCATCCGGCCATCGAACTACATTTTTGTCCACTTTGTCCACGGTCATGGTCTATTGCCTGTGGAGTGCGCTTGGACTTGGACTTAGTCACACACAAATAATACAGATTCTGAGGGTTTCACTGTATTTTTTTCCAAAAGTTCTCATTAAAGAGTTTACCCTTGCTGGTCTGATCACTATCTATTAAAGTTTTGAATTCTAAAATAGGGAGAAGTCGTTTTAAAATCTATCAAATTTAATGTGTTCCGGATTTTATCAAGTTCACTAATATGGAAGTTCAAAGCTTAAAAAGCAGCTTAAAACAAGTTAAAGACCAGAAAGGGGATATTTTCAATGTCCTTAGAAAGAAAAATCGATTTAAAAACGATAAGCAATGAAGTTTTTTGAGTTTTCTTAAGAACCCTAAGCGTAAAGTTTAAAATAAACATAAACTATACATTTTTAATGGTATGAACTCGTTTAAGATACAAAGAATAAATATTTTTGATATTTGTTTAAAGAAAATTCGATTCAAAACCGATATACACCGATAAACGATCAGGCAGAGTTACAATCCTTGATTAACAGTTGAAACCCTATACGTCCCAAGAACGTGTTTTAAAGTGTTTTTTTGAAAAGTGGAAAGAAGAGAACTTATTTTTGGAACTGTCAACATTGAAAGCCAGTCAGTCGTCGTCAGTAAGAGCACCCTGACTGTTTCGAAACAAAAGCTAGTGATAAATTTTGAAATACATAGATGGAGGGTAGACACCGGAAATGTGCGTGTTACACACACAACACACATCACACACACAGAGTCATACTCCCTTGCAAAGCTGTGACTGCGACTGTTGTTTTTGTTGTGACTGCGACTGTGACAGTGTACACGTTACGGTACACGTTTGTCAACTTCCGCTCCACTTGTTGGTGTGCGTAAGTGTTTGCCGCAACAAAGAGGTTTCACAACATCCGCCTCCACATCCGTTACGACTACCGACGACCGACTACTGACTACTGACTGCTGACTGCTGACTGCTGACTGCCGACTACTGCCGCTATTCCCTGTACCCTCTACTCTGTACCCTGTACCCTCTACTCTGTACCCTGTACCCTGGAAGGGCAGTCGCCAGTCGCATTTTATCAAATGAAGCAGAATAAACTTTGCGTAGTTTTATTCGCCTTGGAGTGCCGGTACAGTCGTCTCTCTGTCTGTGTCTCTGCCTGTGTGTGTGTGTGTCGAATAATGCATTGTACTCCTGTCTTCCTGTCTCTCTGTCTTCCTGTCACACATCCTAAAAGTTTCAGTTACGTCAGAATTACTTGTGACATATATGTACAGAGTATAGGAGGTATAGCTTGGACAAAGCCACACAGCCTCCACACCATGTCCACTTTGGGGGGATTTTATAATAAATAATAATAATAATAAATATATTTATTTATGTTGCTATGTTTTATTATATGTGGTTATTATAAAAAAGGTTTATTAATTGCTTGCACGAAAATCAATTGATCAAATCTCAATCTCTGATTTTATAAATAAGGTATAACCTTCTTATAATTTTAACATAACTTACAACCTTAAAAATAAATGAAGCTGTGAAAATTTAAAGATACATTAGGCTGGCGTCTCTTGATACCGGTCATTTTGATCAATGTGTAACTAGGTGGCAACCTTAAACGATCTGTCAGCCGCTTGGGACTAACTGTCAGTCGATTCTAACAAGTGGGCAGCCCAGCTGTCAGATATCTTCAACGTTTTGACAAATTTAAACGTAACATAAGAACAAATTCTAAGCTTTACAAGGTATAATATTAATATTTATTAATTATTATTATTATTATTTTTATTATATTATATATTTTTCTATTTTTGGAAATAAACAACACAGTTAAATGCTTCTCAGGTCTAATAGGTAGCATTAATATGCTTAACTTTTGCGTTGAACGTTGAACAGGGCCTTTTTCGCCTTTGCTGCTTTTTAATATAATTATGTACTGCAAAATCCTATTATATATTTTTATTGTATTGAAAACAACAACAATAACAGCCGACATTCTGATGTAGCTGACTTTGTGTCCAATAATTCGATTTATACACTTTTTACCGGCAGAGAAGGCAAAGGCACCGGGTAGCACCCGGTCAGGGCCACCCCTTTATGGCACTCTGAGTGCATTAGATCCAAAGTGGCTGCCAGCAAACTTTATTATTGCGGCTGAGTACCAATATCTCCCACCCCCCTATACATATATACCTGTACCTCTACCTGCATATATGAATATATATATATATATATATGTGCTTGAATAAAAGGTACATAAATACCTCGGTTGGTTTTACATTCGTTCAGTGGCCTTTATGTCTACGCTTTAATTTCTTTGATTTTTTTAGGTCGAAAGAGACTTTGTTGTTTAATTGGGCTAATTAATTATCATAAAAATATTTTAAAACTGTGGGATAGATTAGCTTTGATGCTTAATAAACCTTTTATTAAATAAAGAGCAACATGTAATTCATTTTCGGAACCTAGTCGGGGTCGTCAATCTGGCATTGTTTCGTTTCACTAAAAGTGCACTAAGGACCGCGGACTTTATTGGCTCTTTTGTTTTGCTCTTGCTTTAGCTTTAAATGAGATTTATATTTTTGCATTCTCTCAGTCACGCTTTTCCTGCAATGTTGAAACGATGCAACAACAACAGCTAAAAGTACCACTTAGTAGCGAACGAGAGAGAGCTTTGCATTCTCTCTTTGCATTATTCTCTGATTACCGAGTCTGCTCTTTTAAGTCTCTTCCCATTTATTCTTGGGAGCAGAATCGAAATAACAATAAAAGTTTAATTTTTGATCATAGGAACAAAATCTACTTGCAGTTTCTTTAAGAGCATTCACAAACAAGTTTATTACAGTGTCATATAACAGTTGTGGCTATGTTTAAAAATCCATAAAATAAGTTAAATGATTAAATAACAAACTAATCTTGTTTGCTATTTTCCCATACCCAAAAAAAAAAATAAAAACAGAAACAAAGAACACATAAAAATAGGCCTCCTCATAGGTTCCAACGGTGGCAGGCAATCACAACCAGGATGTGGGCCAAGGTGATCCAATAGCCCGGGCTCCAGGCATTATGCGGAGCCAAACCTAAGCTAGTCCCTGTGAGCTTCAGATTCAGATCTGCCTTGTGTTTCTTGCGAGGATGAGGTTGCTTTAGGATAGCCATTTGCTGGGCCAAATTCCTATTGCCAGGCATGGTGATCAGTGCCCCCTCGGAGTGAGCCCGCCACAGCATTGCCTCAGTGGAGGTGGAGGAGGAACGGGAGTCTCCGTTCATCGTGGAGGAGCCTTCATCATCGTTGTTGTCGTTCTCATCATCATCATTATCACCACCCACGAAGTGCAAGTCGTCAAAGGACAGAGCTCGATGCAAATAATCTGGGGCAGGGACATTCGAGCAGATTTCCCGAACAAAGTGTGGATAGTAATTGGCACGATCCTGCTGTGAGAGGAGTATTTGGGTATTTAAGTCCTGGAACCTATGGGGGAACTCCTTCCCTCTCTTACTTACACCACCACCGCCCAGCATGCGCACAAATGTCGGAGAATCCAGATGGGACTCCTCGTTACCAATGGCCCTGAAACCACGACCTCCTCTCTGGAGGTTCTGATTCTTGATCTGATTCTTGGGCGGGGTTATTATTATCGGTTTCTGGTTGGCGTTATTAATGGCCACCATCAGCTCGTTCATTGATGGATTGATCAGGTGAATGGTCTCCGCGACATCATCGTCCACATCATCATCAGTATGATGCGTCGGTCTCGAGGGTAAGACAACAAGTGGGAGCACACCTTGGTCCTCGGTGTCCGGTAATCCTTTGTGGGCACTGGCACCACTCATAAAAACACGATTTGCTCTGTGTTTCGAGTATTTACCTAATATTATTATTTATTTAGTTATTATTAAATTGCTGTCAGCTTACAGATACATCCACATGGCTGAAGATCAGTTGGGTTTCGACTGAAAAGAAAGTGTACCCGCGCTCATCGAGGTACCTGCAAATTTGGATAGAAATTTTGTACAAGTTTAATGCAGAAATTATATTCAAATCAAATAAATTGACATTGTGGCAAAGTTGACTATGATCAGATAATACATTTCTCTGTCGACTTGGAATAATATTAAAATTTAATAGTATTTAAAATTTTAAAATAAATTTAATAGTATTTAATAATCATTGAATTGTATGCACACTTATAAAAATTCTAATAAAATTATTTACTATCTTACAGATAACGAACTACAATCATTATGGCTTAGGAGCACCTCTAAGGAGCACCGCATTTATTACCAAAAGTTCCTGCTTCAAACCCCTTCAACAGTCCTCATCAGAGCTTTTCCTCCCAAGGATAGTGTTTTTCCGAGTGTTTCCCAGTGCTTTTCATAGATAAATTTCTCAGAAAGTCCTCACTGAAGTCGGGTTTCGTTAACAGCGGTCTGTCTCTAATTGCAACAAGTTCGTTGTCGACGAAACCTGCATGCTGTGTGGGAAAAACAACATGGAAAATTTGACAAAGTTAAGCAAATTAAACAAAAAAAAAAAAAAACAATTCAAAAATATTCGTGAAAAAATATTCAATCAAAGTCAAAGTAGGTAAGGCTCTAGGACTCAGGACTCTTTTTTTATTTTCTTGATATTTCAGCTGCTGCTTCCACGGATTATAGCAGTTTTCTATAATTTAAAAATCAAGTTTAAACATTTTTTTTAAATTAGACGACTATTTATATTAAATAGCTAACAAAAAGACCCAATCTTTGTGTTTCAATACATAGAAACCTTAAAAATTTTCAATTTTAAGGATATAAAAACTTCTTTATCTTAAAGCTTATCTCCATTTTAACTTCGCAGCCAACAATTGGGGTCATCCTGGTACAGAAGAGGCAGCTGAATAGGAGGTGCATCAGGGCCTAGCACCACGAGGATTCAGTCAGAAGACAGAGTACTGCCAGGGTGCTAAAGATGGAACTGCACAGGCATAGGAACAAGCTTAAATTGGCGTCCAGTAGTGTCGAAGGAAGAAGGAATCTCCAAGGAGAACCCACATTAAGACTTCAAGAGAGAGAGAGAGACTCAAAGGCAAGGAGCAGGCACACCTGGAGCTCACATTTCTTATTTACTAATTTTTTTATATATTTTTTTTTAATAGTTTAATAAAAAGAACAAAATAATGTATGAGTTATTTAAATAAAAAACAAGAAAGGAAGCTAGCTTCGGAAAGCCGAAGTCTGCATATCCTTGCATTTATGATCAAGGATCAAATAGAATTTTTCATTAGTTTCATTAATTAATAAAGATTTAAGTATCGAATCGGAATATTTGCAAATTTATGTAAATTTATAATATCCTGAAAGAATATAATAATAATAAAAGCTCCTAAAAACGCACCACAGGTGATACCCGAAATTGTTATCCTTCCCGGGCTTTATATTTTCCCCAGGAGCCCAAGAAATAAAAAGCAGATCGAGTGACAACCAATAATCACCCAGTTTGTGTGTACTCTATATATATATGTATATATATATTGTTTGGTAATTTATTTAATCGTCATTTACAGTATTTGGAGACCGAACGATTTTTATGTAAATATTCATACGTTTATAAGGTTTAAATTTCGGCTCTCTGACCTCGAGATTATATTTATTATTGGCTGACATTCGATTATAAAATCGCAAAATACAATTTGTTTTTGTTTTTTTCCGTTTGTTTTAATTATAACAAAAGCCATCGTAAAATCTATATTAAAATTGTAAGTGATTGATACATTTTCTTAGCTGTTTTCTTTTCTGTTGTTTCAAGGTTAACAAAGCTGTTAACAGAGTGTGTTTCCTTTGCTATTTTGTTCTGCTTTAATCTCGTTTATATGTACTTGCACTAATTGGTTGACCAAGAACAAGGTTTTACGTATAAGTTTGTGTATTGTGTGTATTGGGTGTGTGTATGTGTATATATTAGTATATATTTGGGTACGATTTGATAGTTAAACCAGAGCTCTCATAAGACTCAGCCCCAAAAGCGGCCTCTTTTTAGAGCAGAAACTGGTTTCCTGTTTCCTCTTGTAAGAGAGAGAGCTCTGAGATGCTCTCCTAAAGTGCAGCTAAAGAAAAACGCTCTGTTGCACATTGCAGGCAAAGCGTGAAAAAGAAAGCGAGAGAGAGAGAGAGAGAGTTTGGAATGCCAAAGATCTTTCCGAAAATTAAGCAAACTCAAATTACCGAAAACTTTTCTGATAATTAAAGCGAGATTCTTCTTCAGCAAGAATGCCAAGTTCACATTCTCTCTCTGCTTGTAAACTGCAGGCAAAGCATAGAAGAGAATCAGAGAGAGGCAGAATGAACTGCAAAAGATATTTTGAAAAAATCCATCTCCCAGTTTTAAGGCGCTGCTCCTCTCAATTGGAACATTCAGGGATGCTACATTCTCTCTGGTGAGCTCTGGCTTTAACTGAAGGAAGGCTTGGTGCACATTTGTAGAGTGTGTAGAGACTAGAGACCTGCACTAGTAGAAAACAAGAAAGGAAGCTAACTTCGGCACGCCGAAGTTGGTATACCCTTGCAGATTCCAATTGTGTAAATTATAATCTATCCCAATATAATATAATACGAACTACTTTCATATTCATACAACTTTTACAGTTCTACATTTTTGTTAAATTTTTTTTACATTTTTACATGTAAAGTAAAATTTTTTTTCTCCACATTTACTGATCGTTTGTATGGCAGCTATATGATATAGTTGTCCGATTCTTATGAAATTTACAACAAAATTCTGAAAAAATATGAGCCACTAGTATCTAAAAGTAGAAGAAATTATGTTGAAAACTGCCAGAGCTATAATTTTTTTTCTGAAAATTTCACGACCGTTCGAATGGCAGCTATATGATATAGTAGTCCGATTTTTATAAAATTTAATCTTAAAATCTGAAACAATATAGAAAGCTCATAACCGAGAGTTGATCAAGATATGTTAAAAAACAGTGAAGTTATAATTTTTTTTCTACAAATTTACGGATCGTTTGTATGGCAGCTATATGATATAGTCGTCCGATCTGGCCCGTTCCGACATATGCACGAGTGAGAGTATAAAGAAAACTATCTGCAAAGTTTCATTCAGATAGCTTAAAAACTGAGGGACTAGTTTGCGTAGAAACGGACGGACAGACGGACAGACGGACATGGCTAGATCGACTCGGCTGTTGATGCTGATCAAGAATATATATACTTTATAGGGTCGGAGATGATTCCTTCACTGCGTTGCAAACTTCTGACTGAAATTATAATACCCTGCAAGGGTATAAAAAAGGTGAGCTATTAGTATGTATGGTTCCGTTAAAAGCAATAAATTAATTGGTAATAAAAGCAGATTCTCTACATCTGTATGGGAAGGCTATGAACATGAATTAGCTACTTCCATCTACAAAACAAATCAATAATTATTGTACTTTGAGACAATGCTATGTGGATGCTAATCGAAAGGTTTCTTCTATGCCGATCACTCGGAATCACATACATGATTACGTCAAAGGTATCATTTGTATCGTCGAAACGAGTGCAGGTCTCCAAAGCACAACTATTCTTCGCGTTTATTGGGTATTACAAATAAATAGAAAATAAAAAATAATAATAATAGATAAGATAAGAAATAAACAAAATAAAAGAGAAACTACAGTACGTATAACCTTTTTGTTGACTAAATTGCTCATTCGTTTTGGTTTTTTCTTGCTCTTTTTTTCTTTCTTTTTGGTTAAGCGAAGTATAAGTGTAACCTAGTTAATAATTTATATATTCTTGTTCTGTTTATTCTGGAGATTATATGTTCTTGGTGTCGTCGTATTATTCAGAGTCGTAATAAAAGTTTTAGTAATGGAGTTAGATTACTATTTATGTATCTCTAAGATTCAAAAGATGTGTCTGTGTGGTGTGTGTGTGTGTTTGGGAGATTTGTAGAGAAATAATAGTAGATTTCTATATATAATTGTATCAAGTATGAACTCGGCACTATGTCTTCGTTATCTGCTTAGTTGGATATAGTCTTATAACACTCTAGAAACTACAAAATAAATAGTAAGTAATAGTATGTGTTCACCTTCGATGTGGCTCGTGTTGTTTCTTGTTTTTTCTTGTTTGTTTTTTGCTCAATTTCTAATTAATACCGGAGTTAACCCAAGTTGTTTGTCTTATATTTGTGTGTTTAGTGTTTTTGGGGTTACAAATGGAATAAACGTTGGCCTGTGTATCTCGGGTGTATTTTCAGACCAATTCAAACATTGTCATTATATATAGCTACGTGTGTGTTTGCTGCATTTCTCCAGTAAGAAATACAATCTCGTCTTATCACTGTGTTTGCAAATATTTTTCCTTGTTTTTCTTTGTCCTGCCAGTAAGGGAAGTCCCGGAAAATAATGAATAATAACTACCAAAAGTGTTTGCAGCTTGAGCAATCTTTTGAATTCGCTTACTATTTATATATATATATATATATTATTCTTGCAAGTACGTTTTTCGCTTTAAAATTCTGTATTTTATATATATATTTTTTAGCTATTATTTTATGAAAATAATGAGGCTAAACAACTGAAAAAATTGTTAGAATTTCAACCATTTGATATAACAAGAAACAAGTAAACTCGTTTAATGACTAGCTTTTTCCTTTTAACTTATTTAAATCGTAAAGAGGAGGCTCCTTTTTGTAATAGTAATTAATTGTCTTAGAGGAGTAAATCTAATAAATATTGAACAATAATTAGCCGAACCAAAGTTCCATATATTTTTTCCCATATATATATATATATATGTATATCTGTATTCAAAGGATGTTTTTTTCAGCAATTAAAAAATAAAAACAAAAGACCTTTGAGAAACCCCCTTTGTCCCCATACATACATCTGTATTATGTATTTTCTGTGTAAAATTCATTCCTTCTTATTTGAAATTCTAATTTAGACAAGCATTGTTTTAATATTTCCCTCGTTTCTTGTAATAATTTGTTGTTCGTTTTCCTATATAACGGTTATTATTTGTATGATTATTATCTGATGCTGCTTCTTCTATAACATAGAATATTTAAGAATGGATAAAATGCAGCTATGCTGGAAGTACTAGTAAAATTTAGTATCACAGTATTTTATATAAGATCAACTTTTCTTTATCCATTATATATGCGGTATTACTCAAGTCAGTTATGTCGTCACATTATTAGTTTCTTCATTCCTTCGATTTTGTTTAAGTATAAACCAAGTGATGCAGGGATTGGTTGTTGGAAAAACATAAGTAATACATGGAACTCAAGGGAAGTCTTCGAAGGGGGAATACTTACAGTGAGTAAGTTAATGAAAGCCCACACAAATCCTTTAAAATGTTAAATACTTTCTAAATCTAAAGCATACTCTTGCCGTCTCCTTTACTCTGGTGCATAAAGCAATTCTTTGAAAACTGCACAAAGTATTTCTCAGATCGGACAGGCACCGAAAAATAATGGCATTAGAAAGATGTATTATCGAGAGGAAAAGTCCGATACGATAAATCTACAATATTACCGCGCTCGAAATTGTGGTAAACTTTGTTATATCGAATTTTTAAATACCGAAAAATATCGCATTTTAATTTTAAATATCGATATTTTCGAAAGCTTGCCAAATAATGTTTTTTTTTTAATTATAGTTCCAAAATATGTAGAAGAATATTGATTTATTTTTCATCTCAACGGTAAAATATCGATTTATATATCGACTTACGCGTCAAACGTTTAAATATATCAATCTCTTCTGTCGTCCCTATGCTTTAAAATTAAGCAGGAAAGTTTCTATGGAGTATATCGAGTTCTATCGATAACAAAAACTAATATGGTGCAGCTAATTTACAAAAGGGATAGCTAGATATTAGAAAAGGATGACGCTACAAGCTTCGGACTGTAACTAATCTATGTGGTTGCCTTCTACATATCGTAAAGAAATCTACATAATCGTTAATTGATCAAATACCTTGAAAATGGTTGGAAAGCCTAGGTTGTATATATATGTGTTTATATGACTTTGAAGAAAGTGGAAAGTACGTATGCAGATTTGCCCTAAAGTCTACTTTTAAGTTTATCATTATAAAGCGTGACTTTGTAAGGTAGTGTTATTACTTGTTTGGTATTAATTTATTATTATTATTAGTGTCATTACTTGTTGCAGTTGTTATTTTGATGTCTTTGCAAATAGCATTACTTAACAACATACAATTGCTTAATCGTTATTGTTATTTCCCGGTTTTACTGCAAAGATTTTCCATACGTTCCAAAATTGTTTCTCATAACATTATTTATTACCACATACTCTCTTTCGCGTCAATCTCGTTAAATAGGCACAAACAGAAGAAATCTAATGAAAGCCACCCTTCATATTTATTTTCTTGTTAAATCTAAGCAGTGTAGCTAAGGCGTATATATATTATATATATCTTTATTTTTTTCCTTTTATTTATTTTTTTTGTTCAACGAATTTTAAAGAACGAATCGTGGGAGAAGGTAACCAAGGTTGGGATATGGAAGAATCCGTTTTGATATCAACAAAAAACGCCATAATACTCCTTTACTCAGTTCCAGCATAAAGACTACATTCTATTCTATAAATATTCTAGAGCCGTTTTTTATGGATCGAGCATTAGCATCTTTGTGCTTGTTGCTGTTGTTCTTGTTCTTGTTCTTATTCTTGTTGTTGTTGTTCTTGTTCTTTTGGTTGCTGTTGCATTGTTGTTGTTGTTGTTGTTGTTGTTGTTGTTGTTGTTGGGAATACAAGGTTGGCAGGTGATTATTATAATAATTAATATTATTACATTTAACTCGCTGTTGCTGCGAAAAAGAATTGTTCTTTTGCCTAAAATCTATGTCTTCTAACTCTATTAATTGCTTGCCGTTACTTTTGTCTTTTTTTATATAATAATATATATTATATAGTAGTATCGCTGAATGCAGTCATTCGACAAGCCCGAATTCGTCTTGTTCGATTGGTTTCTTCAGCCAGCTGCCAAGGTCCTCGCGCTTGAATGCCGAAAATAATTCTAGTTTCGCCGTCTGCAGAAGGGGGAAAATAAATATTTATATCAATTATATTTTCTAATATTTTAATAAGCACAAACACGTACCTGATAGTCCTTAACGTTCGCCTTGGTCTGACCATAGTCCGTGGTCACCTTGCGGATCGGAATACCCGGCAGATTCTTCATAAGAAATCCATATTTAACAAAGAACGCCTGCTTCGTGATGCGCGACACTTGGCCACCAATGGTGCGACCCGTCAGGGAGTTGACCACCTCCAGCTCGGTGTCACCGATGGTCCAGTTAATGCCAAAATTCGGGGCCTTGGCCTGATTCCGCGGCTCCGCCGACGTGACCAGGGCCAGGCGTGGCTTATTCAAATGATACGGCGGCGGCAGACCCTGAATGGACTTTTCAATTCGGCCGCAGACGGCACGGTACATGTGCTCCGGATGCAACAGGCTGCCCAGGACGATCGAGTGCAGGTATACGGGCTCAATAATGGAAGACAGCAAGGAACCTTGTATGCCCACGATGTTCCAGCGAGCGATTTTGTCCGAACAGGACATGGTTAGCAGTCGTTGTCCCTGTAGAGAGAGAGAGAGAGACAAAGAGACAGATTGTAGTTTGTGGCATTTCCTTGGACAGATTCATGGTTTATAGGTAGTAATTATAATACCTGCAGTACCCCATCCCAGGTCTGAATGCCATCGCTGCTTTTGACTGGAATTGTGCCCTCTCCGGATTCTATTTTGGTGCGCAATTGCCCACGGGCTTTTCTGTTGATTTTGATGATAATTTTGGTTCATGGAAATCGCGGCATTTGCAAGAAAATATATGGACGTGAGAAGATATATCATAATTATTCGCCAGATCGAAATTTGAGAGTTTCGGGAACATGCCAAGAGGGGAGAAACAAAACTTTCCTTGAAAACTTGACTGGTTTCATCTGTTCTCTTCCTCTCTAATTGAAATATATATTATATATATGTCGTATATATATTATATTTTCAAGTAAATAATTTCTTATTCATTTTTCAAATTAAATTTAAATCTGTTGTTGTCCTGAAAATGATGTTCTATATTTTATAAATCCTGACTTGACTGAAATTCGTACAACTTCTTTATATATATTATTTGTGTATTGTAAAGAGTCATTATAATTGGGAGTCTATGTACTATTTATGGTCATTAATGCAGACAGACATCTGAGAAGCACTTGGGAAATATTAAAAGGTCATGGAACACTTCTATATCCCTTCGATTTTTCTATTCTATTCAATGTTGACTTGTGTTTACCGAAAAGTGTGTCTTGTATTTTGAAAAATAATAACATTATAAAAACCATCTAAGTCTCTTCATACAATGATTAAAATTGTTTCAGCTCAAAAAGTATTAAAGTTTTCTTTCAAAAATCGATTTCAAATTCGTGAAATATTGATTGTTTCCATTGAAAATAGATTTCAAATCTTTGAGCCAGAAGTCACCAAAGTAATGAAATTGTTACTTGAAATTGCTACCGAAAAAGCAAGACATAAAATGATTTCAAAACCTAATACACCTATTTGTTAGCCATTTCAGGCTTACAAATGCTTTGTATTTCAGGTTTTTCAATATATCCCAGCATGTTAACAGATTGCTTTTGACCTTAAATTTTATACATACAGTGGGGCAGCATATACTTTTCAAAGGCAAAAGTCATCTGGTAAAATAAAAAATAATGCTAATATATCTTTCTCAAATACAAAATATAACCTAATGAAAAATAAAAAGTACAAAGATTTTTAAAATAGTACAAGTAGCTCCCATTTTACATACACTCCCGATCTCTCTCTTCCTCTCTCTCTGAAATGCTTTTGCCTGCAATGTACAAGCCAAGCAGCTTATAAGTTCTACCAAAGCTGATTAAGTTTATGGTTAATAGTATATAAGAATTTATATCTTATTGTATTGGAAATATATAAAAACAAAAACAGTACAAGATGCGTAACGCCAGACGATTTTTGCCTAAACCACTTATGAAGCCTACAAATTATATAGGCACGCAACTGTATGTATACATTTATATATGTATATACATACATATATATTTAGGAACATATATATGCATAAATATATATATATGTATATATAATCAAAACGATAACAATAAAACGTACCGAAAACAAATACAAAAAAAATGTTGGTTCTAACTTGTCTGAACTTTTCTGAACTGGTAACAAAATTCGGAGAGAAGTGTAAATAAGTAACATAATATAAAACTATTGTTGTTGTTGATGTTATTATTTTGTTGTAGTTGTTGTTGTTGTTTTTGTTGTAATAATAAAGTAGCAAGTATTTATAAAATATCGGTAGTACCAACCTATTTGGATGTTTATCAACACCTGTGTCGTTTTCGTGAGGACTAAATATCCGTGCATCCCCACAAGGTGCTGTATTTATATACAAATGGAAATGTACCCCGGATTTTAGTTTATAAGGGTATTGCCCATCAGTATTCCTCACGAAAATCGACTGATATGCTGTGGCTAAATTTAAGAGAAAATTGAATAAGAGTAATCAAATTGTAAATTAAAGTAAAATTATATAGATTTATGTTTTTTTGTTTTTTTTTTTTTTGCATTCTTTCTTTCTTTTCACCCATACACACACAAGTATATATGAAAAGAAGTACGACCACAAAGCAATACAAATACAAAGCGAAACGGGCGGGGGGCGAAAGCATAAAGCCAATAATTAATAAATACAAAATATGTTTACGCTAGGAGCAATAAATATCGATATATCGATCATGTATCGTCATTTGGCACAAAATCGATCAATTAACGCTGTGATATATGTGCGATAAATCGATATTCTGTTAGATATATCGGACCAATAAATGCGGATAGAGACAAATTGAATAACATTTTTGGTATATATATTTCGATAATATCGATATTTTAACGTTTTATGGGATATTCGTTGAATTCGATATATTCGAGTTTTTTATATATTTTATATAACATAACGAAAGCGATACTTTTTCAATATACTATTATATACCCTAAATATTTACTTATTTAATGGAAAACTTAGCTAGGGACAGCCAAAAAAATACGGCATCACTTAAAGAGGCTTTTCGATGCTACAAATAACGAAAGAAATTTAAAAAGAAATAAATAATAGTTTTATACAAATTAGAAGGCCTCCGAGATCAGAGAAGATTATTTCTTTAAACGGCAATATCATTATTTTGATCATTAAATCGGACAAGACTAGTTATTATCAACGCTTTGTTTCAGGAAAAATAATAAAATTAATAAATAAAACGGAATGAGATAGATCTTGGTACCCCTTTGTGGGTAAATATCATACAAACATCAAATGAATTAACAACTCAGCAAGGGTCTAATATATATCTAAATTACGCTTAAATACATTTGACCATACTTAGTTCTTATATATAGCCATAACTTAGCATTAGCAACAAATAACTATACCCTGATTGCACTGGAGATCCAACTGGGCATATAAGTACTTGAGAAGACAACGTCTAGACACTATTTCGGCATGAGAATCATTTAAGACAGCTCCGTTCACACTCATATGCTCCCCGCTGACGCACTTGGTGCCCGTTGAAACTGAGATAACCTAGACGAGAGTATGTAATATTCAGTATATATATAACGCTGTGATAAGTAATTAACTTGCACTCACTTTGGCGTCACAAAAATTCATGTTTTCAGTCATTACAATGCCCGCTAATACTTTTCGCCGCGAGTATGCCTCCTGGCCCTTGATAACCTCCATGAATTTCTCCAAGACCAGACGTCCAATCGTATCGGCATGGATCTGTGGCAGCTCCATGGACGAGGACTTGTCGTCAATGGGCAGTGGCACGTTCTTTTGCGGGACAACCATGGGACTATACGAGATATTGCACAACGAGGCCAGGGCTGCCTTGGCTGCCGCATTCTTGGCCAATTTCTTCGAAGGACCTTGAAAGCAACATAATAAATAATGCGATTATAACACTGTATTAAAATAGGTTTATTAATTAGAGGTTTCATTGTAATCTTGATTTAAAATATAGCATTGTGACAACAAGTCTTAATCAATGGTCAAAATTCTTACTAGGTAATAAACAATGAAACCTCTAATTAATACATAATTGGTAAACAACCTGTTCCATCGAATTTCTTTTCGTTTATGGTCACCGTCATCTTGAAACGACAATTATTCTGAGCACCGTCGATATTATTGCATTCGAAATTAACGTCATTGAAGAGCTCGTAGAGCAGCATGACCGGACCCTTGTCTGGAACCTTCTTCTGGCCGTCCACAGCAATGGCACTCTTGCTCACATCTACCAAAACACAAATAAAGTTAGTGAAAATGGTTGATTGTTCCGACATTACCGAGATGCGACTCTTAACCATTTATAATTATGTTCTCTCCAACCATATATTATTATTATTATTTGTATTATTAGAAGACAAATGCAAGGAAAAACATGTGGAATTAAATAATGCAAATTGCGAATGAGTTTATATATTAATAATACATATTCCAAAAATCAGTAATATTTATTTAAGAGTATTAACTCACGGTTGAAATGAAATGTTTGAAATAAATATATATAATATAATAGATAGCAAAAGTGTTATATATTTTTGGATGGACAAAACTTATTCACTTATTTACACATTACAGGATTACAAGGGGGGAAATACCGAAAAAAAGCTGATCTGCCAGACTAACAATAATTTATAAGCTTGCCTTTTAATTAATATCAAAAGCAATAATAACAAAAAATAACTATTAAAGACAAAAAACTATTAAAAACTTTTCTGTTTTGGGTTGAGACGTAGAACTGGAAAAGAATCGAAGTTTTGATAAGAAAAAAAAGGACTTTAAATCGATTGCAATGAAGGCGATAAATAAAAAAATACAATTTAAAAACATGGAACAATAAACACGAAAAATAAATAAAAGTAATAATAACAAAAAAAACATCAATATTTTTCCAGCTCTAATGACTTACAAGTGAAAAGAACCTAAGAAAGTCGTAATTTATTTTAAAATATAATGCATTCAGAACTCCAATTAATGTACTTTTTATATTCAAAAATATGCCAAACTTACAAAAAAAATAAAAATAAAGACGAAAAGCCCTGTTAAAATGGCCATAGGTTAAAAATATATATTACAACTTACAAAAATCGAAAGAAAAAGTCCTATATGATATTATGTCACTTAATATCTTTTCGGGAATATCGCAAATTTTGATATACAGAAATTTTAAATAAAAAATGGGTTATTATTAATCAGAATTATCGGATGTATCGCATAATTTAATTTAATTAATTTTATTTTAAGTTTAATGTTCTAGATCATTTTTTAAAGATATCTGCTGGAGAACTTTTAAACACGGACCACAATAATTCTTTTCTTTTCCCTACAAAATTTTATAGTGTCTTCGGGTTAAAAAAAAATAAGTCAAACCTGATCGATAGATTTCTTGAAATAAATGTAAAAATTGCCATTCATATATAATTATAAAATTCATTCAATTCCCGAATAAAAATTATGATTAAATAATAAAATTAAAAGATATTGAAAACAAAAGGAAAGTAAGGAAAACGAAAAATTTCACTAATACTTGCTCTGACTCATGCAAAACATTTGAAGACGCAACGTGGGTTGTTCAAGCGAGGTAAGGTTGGATTTCTTTTCAGTCAACATCAACGTCTCAATGTGTTCGACCAATTTTTGATTGGACAAGTTTTCAATACCATTTTCAAGATGCTCATCGCTGGTAAAGTCCAGGTTGCCCGATGGCTTTAATGGCGACAGGACAGCTCCATCCTTGAACTGTATGAAGCTTCGCAGTGCGGTGGCAGCTGCTTCGATGCGTGCTACTTTTTTACTGCGTCCCTGGCCCAAATATTTCTGTCCATCGACCTGTGCGTCGGAATAGATAACAAATTATGTAGAGAACACACATTCGTAACGATATTAAATATCCCCATCATATATGGGGGTTCATTTCGGGGTTACATTTGGGGTTTCGCATATCGATTTGTGACCCACGCCAAGCAGATGCAAATATCAAAACAACCCAAACGATTGTCTTTTTCGTTTATTGCATTTACCGGGTATAAAGTGTACTAGTTGCTTTTTATGCCATCTTAACGTTTAGCTGTCATGCACTTTTTTATTGCCCACTCACCCCCTGTACTTATCGATCTATTGATATGTCATTACGATGAGCTCGCGTGGAATATATATAATGTATGCATCCCGAAATGATGCCATTAACGGAATAGTTTTGAATATCAAGTGATGTTCATAAATAATGCATTTAGGCAGCAAACATATGTAAATCATAAACTATTTATATCGATTGGATATAAAAAGTCGCCTGTTCCTCATCAATATCTACATTCAGAGCTAGAACCTGTTGGGAATTCTAGTGTGAGGCCAATGCATGCTGTATTTTTATAAAAAATTTTTGTTCAATATTTCAAACCATAATGTATAGCTTTATAGAGCTGGCTTTACTTGTACATGGCAGGCAAGGCGTGAAAGAGGAAGCGAGAAATGTCTCAAATGAGCCGAGTCTTTTGCAAACGAACTTTTAGTGAAACGGAACCCCCTCCTGCGAGCATGACTCTGTATAAATCGTATCAAATATATCAAATATATGTACATAACTCACCTCAACGGATATCGTAAATAAGGGTGCGTGCACCGGACCAGTCTGTGACTCCAATTTGTAAATCAGTCCATGTCTTAACTCATTTAGCATTGCTACTGTATTCTTCGGCTGTGGTATGCGTTCCTTGCTTGTTTTCTTTTTTGGCGGAACTGTGGAGAGTCCAGTAATCAGTATTGTAAATCTATATACATAAATCCCGGGGAGAGGCGACACTTACCAGCATATTTTGGCATATCATAGCGCCGTTTTTGTGGCGACTTTCGGTTATAGCCATTCATGTTGATTTCAGATGGTGCTGTTACCGGCTATATGGATATTGTGTATATTAATAATAGTTAATAATGACAAGTCGTTCGTTATAAATATTCATTTCGAGGATGTCGATTTTTGAGACAATCAAAGGACATATACAGTACAACAACAAAGCATTCACAACTTTCCTTTTAAGGACCTGTTTTTTTTTTTTGTTTGTGTGCATGTATGTATGTATTAATTAGAGACGCAAAATCATCGAAGTTAATCGATTTTAAATCGATTTTTAAAATATATTTTGTATTTATTTAAGTTGGAAAAGCATCAAAAAATTTATTTAAAATAAATAAAAAATCTTGGAATATTTATAAGTTTCATTTCTATATATTAGATTTAAAAAAATCGATTTTAATAAGTTTTTGTATACAAAACATATATCGATTTCAATTTTCGATATATGTTTTTTCTTTCATTTATTAGAAATGGAAGATTTACGATTAAAATCAATTTCTGCATATACAAAATATCGATAACTTCGATTTTTTTTTAATATAACAACTTAAGTACATTAATTTACTGTTAATTATAACTACATACATACACACACACACAAAATATTAGTCTTTAGTCACGGTTACAGCACAACAACATCGATACTATATGTATATTATATAGACAGTTATAACAAGACGATTTTACTATTAGCGTAGCATAAAAAAAATTGTAACTGTAAGAGGAAATTGTTATACCCTGTACCTAGAACCTATAAAAGGTATATGGTTAATGTTCTGTATCTGTATATATATATTGCTCCTATTTCAAACTGAGTTGGAAACATAACCCTTCGATTCTTTTTTTCTGCTTCTCATCAGTTCCTTCCTTCCGCCACCATTACTTTATGTTACTCACATTGTAAGCCATATATGAGGGACGCATAATACGATGTTTAAAAAAAAAGCGCGACCTTTTGCTAGCAAAGCTTGAAAATTGCTGTTGCTGTCGTTGATAATAAATGGAAGTCTTGGCTATACGCATGGCATGATGATGATGATGATGATGGTGATTTTGGTAGTAAAAGGATTTGTGCCACCCTCTCTGGCCTGGCTTATAGGATACAGGATACATTTTGGGCTATTCTATCCAATATATTCGCTATACTCGAAATAAAACTAGAACCGACAACCGACGACCGACGACCGAGTATCGTGTTCAACTTAGCGACGACTGATGATGATTTTCGAGTTTCCCGGCTAAGCACTGACATTTAACTGACAACGACAAAAGCAATCTGCGGCTAATTTTATAGAAGGAACTGAAATTATGAAGAAAAAAGAAAGAGATACATGTGTATAGCACACATGCTGGTACGTGTATAGATAATTTGCACGACTAGCCCTGTGCAATTCGTGAAGCTCGATATTTATATACCCTTTTAAAGGAGGGAATATGATTTCCCCTTAGAGCAGCACTAAAATCCCTACAAATGCTAACCAAAACGTGTCTATTTGTGCGTTAAAGATCAGGTTAAGATCCCATGAATAAACAAAAATAAATTAAGAGATATTTTATGGATTCTACCCAGGTTTAAAGGATAATAATTCAGCCTAAGCAAATGCTCATAGTTATTATTTTATTATTATTGCGACAGTGTGACAGTGCTTGTGTCGTTGAATTTTCCGAGGCCAAGCTGATGCTTTGGTGCTGATAAAAGCACAACTTTTGCTAGAATTGCCGCCGCAGAAGAAGGCAGATCGGAGATTTGTAGAATTAATGAAAGGTCGAAACGAAATTACATCAAAATTTGGATGCCGGTGGAGCGGTAATTGCTGCAGCAGCTGCAGCACCACAAACTCAGAGATGCATGAATTGCATTTGCGTATCAAAATTTGCAGTAATCAACGACACAGCGTTTTTAAATAAATACAAGTGTGTCTATAAGTATGTGTAAATTCTATACTTCGGGGTGTACATTTTCAAATCTCTATCTGAAGAAAATATATTTTTGGTCCCAACTTTAGTCCAAATGGAATGAGCTCGGCATATGTGCGGCTCTTACGGAATTCCAAACAAAATACCAAGATATTAGTTTCATAAACAAAAAAAAAAACAACTGTGTGAAAAATTTAATATCAAATTAATAAAATAAAATTAAAAATTCAGGCATGCCAACACTAAGACTAATGTTAAATGTGAATGAAAGATAATCTGTACATCATCTATATATAGAAAAGGTAAGCTAAGCTGGAAGTAAGTCGGATATCAAGAATGCATGTGCAAGAGTTATTAATGTGAATCGATTTTTAATCGATTTAAAATCGGGTTTTTGCCTAAAGCATGTCAAAACTTGTTAGGCTCGAGACTTCCTCTTAAATTGCTTTGTTTTGTTTCCCTTTTTTTTTGAGCATTTCGAATTCATTGCAACATAATTTTATATAACAACACACCTGTGTTTCGAGTGTCATTCGTGTCGGACGGACATGTGAGGGCACAAATTCGAAAAGTTGAACATAATCAAGATCAGCTCTCAGTGTTTGTGCTTTAATACGAACTAGAATATGCATAATCCTATAATTACAATTATTTATTAATTATCTATTTAAGCTACGCATTAGCAAGAAGAATTAATAGATTTGATAATAATTATAAAAGATGAACTTGCTAAAGTTGAACAAGAATCTAAAACTTGCAGTTCTATCACAAACATTATGCAAATATGGTCCTTGATTTGTTCTATATTAATTTACAGGGAAATTATCCTTAAAGACAATCCATATAAGACCTAATTTAGACCAAATGTATAGAAAATAATTGAATTATGAATATGCCTTAATTTTAGTTTAAATTAGTAAATTACATTTAAATCTTCTCCTTTACTAGGACAAGGATACATAGAAGCCCCTTAAAAATTTAACTTAAATATAGAACATTAACAATTAAGCAAGAAAACAGAATTTGTTGAAATAAAATTAAACCTTTACCCAAGCTTGACAGGCAGAGACATCAAGTGCGGCTATGATGCGATAGAAGTAGGCAGAAATGCAAGTATGCAAAAATGCAGAAAATGCAAAAATGCACATAAGCTAGCATGCACAAACATATTTAAACAAGGCAAGGAAAAATCGACTATTTAATGACGTTTTTCGTCTACTTACATGCTGGAGAGAATTGTTATTTGCGCTGTTTAACATGACTTTGGAATCGAATTTCACTTTTATGTACTTTATATAATGTCTTTTGCTCAAATCTGTTGTGCTAATTTTTGATTGTGATTTCAAATTATGTCGATGAGATAACACCAATTTTTATTATTAATTGTAAACTCCAAAACTCCGATTTAAAATTAAAAAAAAAAAAAAAAAAACAAAAAAAAAACGTAAGCAGTTTCAAGAACAACAAAATAATTGCTAATTACTAATTATTAATTAAATATACAATATACAATATGCGAGACAAATTCTTGTTTAAAGGGAGAAAGCCTAACTGCGAGAATATTCTTGTCTAGTTTTGGTTCGATTAAGGAAACGATAACGATAGCTTTACAAGTATGCAAAAATCAAGAGCACAGTTTTCATATATTTCAGGTAATAACTGCTTGTTACACAGGTCAAAACGGCAAAAAACCAAAACAAAAACGTATATTTTACACGCAAAATGAATAGTTCGGCTAAAGCTCCCTTGACTTTTCGATTTGGCATCACTCCTATTAGCCGGAATCGTGCTGTTTTGTTTCTCTTTTGTGTTTTTTAACAACAAACGTTGAAACGTTGCAGTATGTACAGGGAAATACACATGTACCTATGTATGTATGCTGTCTTGCATGTTTTTAGTTACATGATTTAATCGATTTTCATACACTCACTCTCGGGTATTATGGCATTCCCATAGCACATACACTATAGCTATTAGCTATAGTTAGCCGATACTTTGTCAGCGCAATTAGGTAATTAGAAATTACATACACGTATGTAAATTGTCAAAATTCACGCCTTGCGGCTGAATGTAGAATCAGACTCGGTGTCACCTTTTTGTTTTTTATTTACCGCAATTGCACATTCGGCAATGATACATACGTACGTACGTATGTATGTAGGCATGTGTACGTGTGCTCTGGGTACGACCCTATTGAGTGGGTTACAAAGCCAGAGCACAGAGAGGGAGAGAGGGAGAGAGAGAGAGTATGCATGCGTATGCTGCCAAGACAGCGAAACGGAAAAGCACCACTCACTGCAATGCAGCAGCAGCAGCGGCAACGAAGGCGATGCAAAGTGGGGGAAAACCTTTTCCTCTTCCATGTATGGGGGTTGGGATGGTACTTCGTAATGGGTTACGTCGCACTTTTCCTCATACACACACACACACAGAGACACAGACACAGACACAGGCAGGGGGCCGGAAAAGTGCACTAAAAGGTGGGATTTTGGAATGCTCCTCTCCCAGCTTTTCCTTCGTGGTCAGCATCAGTTTACATGCGAGGGATGTCATGTAATGTAAATAAAGAGTGTCCGCGTCCGTGTCCGTCGCATGTCAAGTTATTCTTTCGCATTATCGCAATATTTATCAACTGCTTCTCCTCCGCCTCCTCCTGCTGCTGTCCCGCGTATCTGCATCTTCTTCGCCCTTTTATTTGCCCAAAATACAAAGATACAATACATACATACACTTCGGCTTTGCATGTATGTGCACACACATGCATACTCTAGTGTGTGTGTGTGTGTGTTGGTTGTTGGTTGTGCCAATGGTTTTGTTCTTTTTGCTACTGCATACCTTTTTTTGCGTTTGCTTTTGCTTTGGGAACGAGCTCTAATTATTGATTTTTACTTCGCTGTATCGGTAGTGTTTTTTGCATTTGACAAGCCACAAAATACACGTTCTGCTCTCTCTCTTAATGTTATTTATTATCGCCGGAGGAAGAGGGGGATTCGGGGGATGCGCCGCCGCTGCTAGTGTTTGGAGATCCGTGTATATTTTGTTTAATTCGGAGCGGCACTTCCGAATATAAAAATGAATGAAGCGCACGCAAACACTCTCACACACACTAACACTAACACACACACACAGCCCTGCCGCTGTCGAGCCCTTGCAGAAATAAACAATTCAACTTTGTTTCCGTTGATCCTCGGCGCTATATCCTCGGTTGCGTTCAAGGATATCGGAGCATTACAATCGCGCTGCACTACTTAATATTACTGATTGGCTCGTAGAAAAAAAAAAAATAACAATTAGTTCACGGCGTTAGCGACTTTCAGGTGTTTGGATATATTTTCGTAACGATATCTAGATAGCTCGGCTCAGTGTTGCCAGATTTGCAAATTTGGCTTTCTCCCTAAAAAATCTCACAATGTTGTAATTTCCCCCTACAAAATTCAGCTTCCCCCCTTAATTCCATGTATTCGGCGCCTTGCTTCTCTGAAGTCATCTTGGGAATTCATTTTTAATAATAATAATAATACTTATTTCGATTAACTTTTAATTTGCGCGTTCAAAATTCTAAAATCCTTCAGAGAAGGCGCGCGACTTTGGAGATATATATCGAATACATTTTGTTTTGTAAACAGTCGTTTGGCATATCGATAATTTTATTCTTTCGACTATTTTATTTATTGTTTTGATTCTTATCGTGAAATCGAATAAATTACATGCACTTTTAATTTAAACTTTTCTCTCCCCATTCTAAAATCAAAATTAAATCAGTAAAAAATTTTATTAAATATTTTAGGTAGTAGCTCTATACAAATTTTCGTATGAGAAAATAAAACAGTTGTAGCTTTTAAAACAGTTTTTTAAACAATAAAATTTGGTTTTCAGAAATTATAAGCAAGTTTCTCACATAAGTATAGCGAATTTATACATTTTAATAATTGAACTTTGTAATTTATTCGTAATATTTACATTAAATAAATTCGCATTATTATTAGGATTATAATAAATAAAAAAATGTGTATTAAATATTTTAAACAGCACAAAATTCTTGCTCTTCTACAGATTTTATTCTCCTACAGACAACACTTATACACTTATACTGTTAACTGCTACAGCGAAGTTAAGAACCGGAGTGGTTTTGGCAACGCGATTTAATGTGACCAGCTGCCACTTATCCGTTACTTACGAATATTAATAAATAATAAACTAAACTAAATAAACTAATAAATAGTTTATTATTATTTGAAAATAAATAAAAATTGATGTTTAAGATCAGGTTTCAGAACTAAGAGGAATTCTGGCTCATATATATTTCTAAATTCGAACAAATATACACATAATATGTATGGTAACAACTTACGCAATTTTAACTAAAAACGATTGATTTTTTTGTGTCCTTTATCGACCCTCCCTGGCACGTCTCTCGATCAGGCGTTGGGAGCGCCGCAGCGGAGGTCGCTGAGGGTGCTGTGGGGGCTCCTGCGGCGGTTCCTGCGGCCAGTCCTGTCCTTCCTGAATCTGCTGCGCCTCTACTTGTACATCTCCGTGCATCTAATTAGAGGTAATAATAAACGCAATTGCTAAAAGTCTGGATTGTATAGCTACCTGAGCTGCTTTGCCCGAGCATATAAACAAGTAAAAGACAAACAGACCAACCAGAGCTAAGACGAAAGGGGGTTAAGAATATATTAATTATTATATTATTATGAAAGTTTTTTTCCTCTTCCTTTAAGCCTCAGAAAGAGGACGGAACCGACGATCCCATGATATTTAAGATCCATAAAGCACAAACAAAACTTGAAGTAGACGAAGAAAATAGAACGTTCTCTCTAACTCTTCAGTTCTTTGACTAAATTTCAAAAGAGCCTTAAGCGTTGAAAAAAATATCCGATTACAAATCGTTTGGCGTTATACATCTTATAGCTTTGATGGAACCGTAAGCCGAACCGATAACTTATTTTTGGACTTACCAAACATTACATATAAAGAGAACATGTTTAACTAAAACGAAACAATAATTTTGAACAAATTCGAAAAATAAAGTTTAAATAAAAATTTACAAATATTATTCAGCACAAATAAAATCTTTTTTGAAACAGGAATTTAATAGATGTTTTCTAGAGATGTGTCTAGAGACTATGAGGTTAGAGCGAAAGTATATTTCAGGGCTTACTTGTTTTCCGTATTTAAATTTAAATTCAATTGAAATATATTAAAGTTGAAATTTAGCTAGAGAAAGCACGAAAATTAGTTTATAAAAACTTACATTTCGTAATGCTAATCCCGTCTGATATTTTTGGTCAAAAGCCTATCTTTTACAGTTGTTTCTTTGTACTCTTTCCAGATAGCAATAGTATCTGGCGGATAAGACCAGCGACTTGCAGATACAAAAAAAAGAAGCAACCAATGAATGACCATCGCGAGGTGAGCGCCATGAAGCCACACACACCTGTAACTTATCGTTACTTTCTATACATTTATTCATTATTTATTATTAATGGTTCGCGGTGGAAGAGCAGATAATGCTGCCCAAGTGAAGGTGCAAAAATGCAGCCAGCGAATGCCGGCGATAAGAAGCATCTGGAGGCGCACTATAAAGCCGTGGAACTCTGACATAGAGGTCAGCACAAAGCCACCGAGATGCAGTCAAGTCAGAAGCCACCAAAACCGAGAGCCATCGCCATCCTCCTGCTCCCCCTGCTAATGATCCTGCAGCTGGGGGCAGGAGAAGCTGCCATCAGCAAGCCCTCGCCTTTGGCCAACTGGCGTTTCAGCGATCCTCATTATACCAGCAATCAGTATGCAAAGATCCTGGACGAATCCGGCCTGGGCCATGATCCCGATGACAAGGACAAGCCGAACGCTGGCCTCAATCTGAATCCGGAGCATTTGCAGATCCAATATGTGGACTACCAGCCGCAGTGCCAGGCCGGGGGAGTGCCCGTCTGTGCCACCAATGGCACCGATACCTTCTATTTCGAGAACGATTGCCGCCTGGAGGCGCACAACATGAAGATGTTGTTTCAGTACGGCACAGGTGAGTCCAAACCGAGAGAGTCTTTCTCCTGACAGCTTCATCCCTTCCTTCTTTCTCTCTCTTGCAGAGCTGGAGCCCACGGAGATGGAGCGGTGCCTGCCCAGCTGCCAGGCCCTGAAGTGCAAGCCGGTGGAGCGGCCAGTGTGCGCGCTGGCCGAGATCGGTGGTGCAGTGCCGCAGACCTTTGCCAACGAGTGCGAGATGCGGCGACGCGAGTGTCACACGAAGCAGGGTTTGTTTATACAACAAATTAATTTAAAATTCCTTTAACTTGTATAATTATTACCTTGATTCCTTGTAGTCCTGCGAATCCTGCACCAGGGTCCCTGCCAAACTCCCACCAAAAGTCTGCGCAAGAAGAAGCAGCGCCGGAACAAGAAGAAGCCTTTGAAGTCCTCCTCAAAGCGTAGCAGTCAGCCCAAAAAGGTCTACTATCTGATGGTCACTCCTCCTAATCCTCGGCGCACTGCTCTCACCACCACATCAGCAAGTCCGAACAACAACAAGCGCTGGCTGAGCATGCCACCACGGATCACCAGCACGCCCAGGACAATGCTCACCAAGTCGACCAGCACCAGTCCCAGTCCCCGTGTTTCGCCCATGCAGTTCCAGCAGCTGATGGGCCTGGCCAATCCCATGGTCTCCGTTTCGAGGGCCGTCGATGCCTACAATGTGTACAACATACCCGATGTGGGTCAGGATTACGGTGAGATCACGGACTCCTCGCTGTCGCTCTATCTGCCGGGAGTGGGTCGGGTCACAGAGGCTTCTACCAGCAGCACCACCACGAGAGCAACAACCCGGGGAACCAGCCATTCCCCAAGTATTACCACCTCTACGACTACAACTACAACCACACCCGAACCCCTGCTGACCACCACCAGACGTAGGGGATTCCTGATCATGGCCACCACCAGGGAACCCTCGCTGCTTAGCACCCAGACACTTGACGAGGAGCAAAGCACAGCGGCAGACCTGGAGACTGTAACCCTTGGAGCAAGTACCACCACCCAGAAGCCGATGACCAAGATCAAGGGCCCTTGAGCATGCCAGGAACGGCAGTCCCAGTTCCCAGCTACATTTTATGTATTTATTGTCAAGCCATTAACTATATGGATAAATAGCGGATAAATATTGAAAAATCTTTTGTGTTTCAATGGGATTTTTAAAAAAAGAACTAGAAAGGTAGCCACTCTCGGAAAATGTATATTTTTATATAATAAGTGTTTGGGGAAATCATGTTTATCATAACTAAGACAAAAATGGATTCATTTCAATTCGTATATGTTGTCAAATATATCAAGATTTAAAATTTTAAAAATTCATTTAAAATTGATTTCAAATTTGTTTTCCAAATTGTAATATTAAATATTATACATACATATGTATATGTATTTTTGCTGTCCTTAGCTTTTTGACCATTTAATGGGTTCAAATATCCGCATTCTACGAACTTTACATCGATATTTATCGATATACATTTTTTGGAAAAAAAGATCTATAAAGAAACCCATAACTCTGCCAAAACCATTAATTTTAAAACGAAAAGCTTTTCTATGTCACTTTTTAGTAGATTAACACATCTGCATACTTTGTTTATAATTACAAAAAACTAAAATATATGTTGGATTTTTGAAAAATGTTAAATGAATCAAAATTTTTAAATTTTTAAATTTTGAAAACACGGGTAAAATTTTTCGACAAATCCGGCTGATGATGTTGATCAAGAATATATATGATTTACAGGGCCGAAAACTACTTCTTTACTTCCAAACTTCTTTCTAAAATTATACTACCCTTAAGTTATCAGAGAAAAGATCGATATTTTTGCTTTTCACACGAAATTCAATAAATAAATCGATGTTTGTATGTATGTGTGTTAAACCAAAATACTGTTAAAAATATAGGAACAATATAATAGGAAATAAAGATTGACAATGGATGAAAGATAAAAAAGGTGGAGGTAGTGAATAGTTTTCGATTTTTTAGAGAAAGTAGAAGATAAATACTTCGAAACACATGTTTTTTAATAAAAAATGACAACACTTTTTATCCCATAAATTTCAAAAAATTGAAACTCAATACTTTAGTATTTTTTATGAACTTTTGTTTATTTTTTTGATGTTTTTTTTATGTTCTTTGTTTTTCTTTACTTTTTTTTGTTGTTTTACGTTTTCTTCAGTTTTTTTTTTAGTTTCTTATTGAAATTTTGTTGTCGATTTCATTAATACTAAGTGTGTGTGTGTGTGTGTTGTGTGTGTGTGTACGCATTAAAGTTAAAATATGTTTTGTTTTCAATTGGTTTCTGTATGCTCTTTTGTTTTTTTTTTTGTTACATAACTGCTACCTTCCTCCTCTTTTAATATTAATTACGGGCTTACTAAAAGGTGTGTTGTTTATTAAATATATATATATATGTATATATAGTAGTGTGTGTATATATATTTATATGTTTGGGTGTGTAGGCTAAGAACGCTACGTGGGGGAAGAGAGAGTTACAGCTAGAGTCGTGTGTAAATGTTAGGCGATCCCAAAAACGTTTGTCCCCTCCGCCCCCCCAGCTCCTGCTCGGCTGCAGTTAATAATAATTAATAATCAATTTTCATTGATTCTTATTTGTTTATTATTATTAGCGGTAGGCGCTTAAGGCTAAGGATCATTTGCTTACTTATTTTGTTATAGAAAAAGTGCTGCGTTTAGTAAGTTCTTTGCTATATGTTACATGCTCGTTTGAGTGTCATAATGCCACACAGACTTGTGTCATAAAGCCCAAGGGTCACACTGTTTTCATTTTATTTTTTGGTTACAACAAAAGTACAACAATTAATTGCTTATTAATGCCAAAAAGACGCATCCTTTGCTCGAGCGCTGGGCACTTTGATCAAAAATTAGACTCGAACTCGCTCGCTAAAATATAATATTTGTTATATTATATTTCTACATAATGGTGTGTTAGGTTACGCACATTTCCTGAATTAAAAACTTCGCTTTTTTGTTTTTGTTTTCAAATGGTTTTTTTTTTTTTTTTTGTATTTTGTATTTAGTTTTTTCTCAAGTTTTATTTTGTTTTTTTTTTTTTGTTTTGTTTTCGTACATTTCTCTCTCACTGAATTAAATGCTAAAATTAAGTATAGAAAAAAAAAGGTATCTCTTTCTTGTATATATATGTATATGTGGTATTTTCTGATGTATGCTTCTTCTGTATACTATATATATTTAGGGTTTACTTTGTTATAATATATAATTCCTTCCTACTCTCCTCTCTCGCTTTCTCGCTCTCTCTAATTTACACAAAACGAAACGAACCTTGCCAGCGACAATATAACAACTGAGGGTGAGGCCTTGCTTGTGTGGGGAGAATCTACGGGGAAGACTCTACTATATACAAGAATTAATTGGAATCCTGTCGTTAGCTTTCGCATAGATAGTTGCTAGCATAATTCCCACTACTCCTTTCCCCTCAAACGGAGCTATATTTACACACACGGGACACACTTGGAGGCTTGCCGATGGAATGGGTTAAGGGTGGACCACCCAGAGAGGCTGAGGCTGAGGCTGAGGCTGAGGCTGAGGCTGAGGCTGAGGCTGAGGCTTTGGAAGACAACGCAACAGACTGGACTGGACTGAACTGAACTGGGACTCTGGAGACGCCCACACTATATAGCTTACTGAATTGTCACTGCAATTTGTTGTTGTTGTTCTTGTTGTTGATCTTGTTGGGAGGAGGGTTATCTCTTGGAAAAGAAATTACAAATTATTTTTTTCTGTTTTTCGTTTTCTTCCGTTTTTATTACATCTCTTTTTGCTCGCTCCTTTCTTTGTTTTGGTTTTTCTTCTCTTTAATTACGGGTTTTGTTTTTAAATTTATTTGTAATATTAATTTTTTATGGGGCTGCGCATCATCGTTACATACAAAAAATTTCGTTTCTACTTAAGAGCTACATTTGTTGCCAATATATATATATATATCCAGCTCGGCTTCATACCGAAGCCCCTCCTTAATCCTTGCTCTCTAGCTCTGCCTAGTCATGCATGTGTGTGTGTGTGTGTGTGTGTGTGGTATAAATTATAAATTACAATTGTGTTTGGGTTAAAAAAAAAAAAACAAATTTTTAAAATTGCAAGTTTTGCAAAAAAAAAGAATTAAAAAAAAATATATATATTGATTTATCGCTTCTGTTTGGGTCTCTTCTATTTTTTAGTTATTTTTTTTTTTTTTACTTTAGTTTCGTTTTGTTTGTTGTTTTTTTGTGTGTTTTAAATTAGTTAACAACTCTAAGCATAGGTGTGTTTATACAATGAAGGGAAAAAAAAGGCTTACCAACTAAACTTGCCTATACACGTGAATAATAATATTAAACATAAGCTTTTGTTTTTGCTTCTTTTTTTTTTTTTTGTTTGTTTGGAACCACAAGCGATGTCCATCATAATCATAATCATAATTATTATAATCGTACTCGTACCATCCTTGCTCTTAATATTTAATCATTAATCGTTATTATTTAATAGTTGGTAAATACACAATCATAATAATCGTAAGTTAAAAAAATGTGTGTGTTTCAAAAAGGAAATTTGCTGCTGCTGCTGCTGCTCTCCGGCCGCTCTCACGCTGCTGCTGCTTGGCTTCTCTCTCCGCTCTCCGTTCTCCTCTCTCCTTTCGTATATGTTTTATGCATATATTAGAGATACTCACTAAATGTACGTATGTTTAGTTACGCCTTAGAACCTTGCTTCTTAAACTGATGCTTTTGTTTACTCTCTTGTTTACTCTGGGAGGCTGGGCTGCTCCTGTCCTAGCTCCTCTTTTTGTTGCTGTTGTCCAACGTTGTCCGTTGCTGTCGCCTTAGCCCTCGCCGCTTGGTGGCCTCTGTGGAGCCGGTGCTGGTGCTGCTGCTGCTAGTTGAGAAGGTGTTGCCGCTGGCATTGCGGGCCTTGGCCTACAGCGTCTCTTCAAAGGCAGCCATGAGATCGCTCTGCATGTTCATATCGATTTGGCCAGCCAACTGCAAGACAAAGAGTTTCGAGTTTAGAGAAGGGAAAGCATAGAGAATTTATAGGGGGGGACTTACCGCTTCGCGCCTGCGCCGCTCCTGTTCGGCCCGCCGCTGCTCGGCGCGCTTGGCGGCCGCCCGATCCTGCGGCGATTGCTGGGCCGGCGAACTCTGGCCCTGGCCGCCCGGCGATGCCTTAATGTCCTCCACTCGCGATATCTGCGGCTGGGCATCGTGAACGCTCTTCCTGCAATTGGATTAAATTATTTAAATAGATATTCCATAGTTCCTTGCTTCGCCTTCACTCACCTTCCACTCTCCATGGCGCCCAGAGGCGAGGCGGCCAGTATGGCCTGGGCAGCCACAGCGGCGGCCACATGCTGCGCCTGGGCATGTGCCGCCGCCTGAGTGAGTACAGCCACCTGCTGGCCATAATCCAGGGCGCCGCTGCCCATCACATTACTGGCCCCAGTGCCAGTGCCTCCTCCTCCTCCGCCTGCGCCACCGCTGCTGCCCTGGCTATTGGATCCTGGTCCGCCGCTGCCCACCATGGCGCCCACGCTGCTGTTGCTGTTACTGCTTGCGGCGCCGCCGCTGCCAACGCCACTATTGCTATTGCTGCCGGCGTTAAGCAGTGCGGCAGCAGCGCCATTATTGCTGTTAGCATTGCCACCGCCGCCGCTGTTTGGTCCACCTGTGCTGGTGGGACCACTGTTGCCGCCGGTGCCACCGCCGCCACTGCCACCGCTGCCCGCGCTGCCGGGTCCATTGCTGTTTGCCGAGTTGCTGCTGTTGTTGCCATTTCCAGACTGACCGCTGCCGGAACGTTCTCTGTCTCTGTCCCGTTCCCGCTCACGTTCGCCCCTCTCCCGCTCGCGTTCGCCGCTGGCCTGGCCTCCTCCACCTGCTCCTCCCCCACTACTGCTGCCACCGGAGGCATTCGAGGCACTTAAGGGCACCGAGGACGCGGCAACAACTCCTGCAGCCGATACCGCCGAGGCTGACACGACCGGTGGCTGCGTGGAGGCGGCCGAACAGGCGGCTATTGCTGCTGCTCCCGCTGCCGCCGCTGCTGCTGCTGCTGCGGCTGCTTGCGAGGCTGCTGATGAGGAGGAGGAGGACGACGATGAGGAGGACTTGTGATGCTTGCGCTGCTGCTGCTGCTGCTCCTTTTCGGCGGCCTCCTTCTGGTGCTTCTTCTCCTTCTCGGCCGCCTCCAGCAGCTTGAGGCGATCGCGTTCTTTGGCTTTGTTGCGGAACTGCTGGAACGAATCCATGGCCGGCTTGGGCTTGCTGCTGCTCGAGCTGCTTGATGTGTGCGACGACGGAGAGCTGGCCGAGGCCAGAGAGGACCAAGAGCTGGCGTTCTTTAGGTTCTGTTCCGCGGCCTTGAAGGCCTGCACCTGCTTGCCCTGGAAGTTTGCCGCCGCCGCCGCCGCCAGCATCATGTCCAGTTGCGACTGTTGCGGGAGCATGCCCTTCTGGTGCTGCTGGAGATGTTGCTGCTGCTGGAGATGCTGCTGCTGCTGCTGCTGCTTGTCCGGCGGACTGGGCATCATCGATTCAATGGGCTTGGGTATGATCAACATCTTGTTGGCCACCTGCTGTTGCAGCTGTTGCTGTTGCTGCAAGTGTTGCTGCTGCTGTTGCTGGAGATGCTGCTGCTGTTGCTGCTGCTGCTGCAGTTGCTGTTGCGTGAGCTGCTGCTGTTGCTGATGTTGCTGGTGGTGTTGCTGCTGCTGTTGCTGGTGGTGTTGCTGCTGCTGCTGCTGATGTTGCTGTTGCTGCTGGTGTTGCTGTTGATGTTGCTGTTGTTGTTGCTGCTGCTGTTGCTGCTGCTGTAACGTGTGCTCCAGGTCTAGGAATGCTGAGGCCGTCATGTTGAGACTATCAAAACCGGGCATGCCAAAGTCGGCCACATTGAAACCGTTGTTATGCGCCTGCTGCTGTTGCTGCTGCTGCTGTTGTTGCTGCTGCTGCTGCTGCTGGGGATGCTTTTGCAGGTTGGCTGTTGCCGCCGCCATGTCAAGCACAAAGTTAAGTGGATGATTGCCGTTCATGCCGCTCACAGCATCCGCTGAATTCTTGATCAGCAGCTCATTCACATAGTCCATGTGGGCAAAGGCCTGTTGCTGCTGCTGCTGCTGTTGCTGCTGCTGGCCCGCATCCGGCTGCATCATAAAGTTATCCGTTAGCGCTGACTTGCCCGTGGAGCCGGCGCTGAACTCGAGTGAGGCCAGCGACTGCTCCACGGGATCATCGAACTGCGGTATCTGCTTGAGGCCCGCAGACAGCGAGGCATTGGCCATGACATCCCCATGGACGCCCACTGGATGATTGGTGTTTGTGTTCTGACCCCCATTGTTTTGGTTACTGGACAAGAGGGCAGCCGCCAGTGCCGTATGATGCTCGCCCAGATCACCGCCGATGCCGCCGGGTGGCTTGTGCAGATTGCTAGCTATCCGTATGCCACCCCCACCGCCGGCGGCGGCCTGGACTCCTCCTCCAGCACTGCTGCCGGGATAGCCGTGCTGCGCACCCAGATTAACGGAAACGGACACTGGCGGCACCTTGCCCAGGTCCTCGTTGGCTGCGCCGTTCTTTGCTGCAGCAGAACCAGCGGATCCAGGACCAACAGGCACTGGTCCAGAACCGTGCAGCATGTTGCCGCCGCCGCCGCCACCGGCGCCGCTGAAATTGCTGCCGGGCAGCGTCGTCTTATTGTTATTGTTGAGCATGGCGGCCGCCGTCAGCGGATTGGCATTGCCAAACATGTAGGCTGGACGAGAGGAAGGAGCAAGGATCAGGGAGGAAGTGGGAAGAAGGAATTCAGTTAGTTACAAACTTGACTAAAGGAAATCTTAAATCACACAAGAATCTCTTGTAGATTCCAAGGACATTACTTACACGAGTGTGATGTGGGTGTGTTGGCGTTCAGGACATGCTCCAGGTTCATCAGCGAGATCGGCGTGAGACCGCCGCTCGGCACGCTGCTGCCTCCTCCTCCACCGGCGCCCAGGATGGTCAAACTAGGATTATTTACCTGATATATCCCGGCCAAGGATAACACAACACAAAGGGAGCAACGAGGGGAAAGAAAGAAGGCAATGAAAAAATGTTACATTCAACTCAAATTGTTATCACGACATTCAATATAGTCACAGTCACAGCGAAAAGTGTGCTTTATTCTATATATTGTTTTTAAGTCCTTCCTTTGGATTTTGCAATGGAAATATGTATGTATACATTTCAGATTGATTTAAAAAAAAAAAACGGAAACAATAATGATATGCAATGTCAACGAATGGTGAACTGATTAGATATGGAACGATATATCGCTGTTGTATCGATAATTTTGTTCAATGTCTCATATCGAACTTTTTCTTTTGATATACATAGCTAGTGCGAATGACGAGGAACAAGAGACTTCAAAAAAGATAAAACCGTTTTAAGAATGAAACCTAATAGTTCTGTTTGCTTGTGCATTGCAGGCAAAGCATGGAAAGGGAGTGAGTAAGAAATATATCTTTCCGAAATTTGTAATATAGCATTATTCCATGATCCATCATTTTATCTGCCTTTCTGTCTGCGGTTCTCCTCAAGTTAATTATTTACTTTTACCGTCTAGATCTCATAATTATATAGTCGTTACTACTTACATTGCTGCCATTCGAGTCTCGCGACTTTTTTTTGCGCGGCGGTCGCTCGTCACCATCACCTGTTCCAGGGGAAAAGGGGCAGAAAGAAACAGAAGAAAACATAAATGAGCAAGGTTTTCCAAAGAAGCAGAGGATGTCATGGAAAGCGGGAAGAGCTAAAGGAGCTAAGCCGACAGGAGAAGCACAAGGATGGATCCAACCTATATGATTTGTTCTGATGCTATCAATAATATTACTTAAAAGGTATTATATTTTAAACTGTAATTAGTTATTTAAAATAAGTTTTCTGGCTCGTATTTTCATTTACTTAAATCATACAGTGGGATTCATCCGTGTGCTGGGATAGTGAATATATAATGTACATGATATATATATGTTTATAGATTATAGGTGTCTTTAAAATACCTCTTACAATGCCGAGTTTCGATGAAGCAATTGTGTTCGTGATGGGTTGGTGACGGGATATCGGGTTATCGGAGCTCTTCCTATCTGCCTTTCTTCTGCCCACACACTCTCTTTTTTTCTCCCTCTCTCTCTCACTCTGTCTCTCTTTCTGTATCTCTCTATTAATTTGTATCTGTGCCTTCTGAAGAAAGGGGGAAAAAGAGAAAAGCAAGACAACAACCCGGAAGGCTCGTCCTGTCCCACTCCACACCAGCAAAGAGGGCGCCAAATCGATTTCGATATAGTCGGAAACAATTTTAAGCAAGCAAAGCTCCAATCAATGTTATCGGTGTTTTCCTTAAGATGCCAAAATAGACAATCGATATCGACATAATCGGGAAAATGTGATCGCAACCAAACCAAGCTCCAATTGATATTTGTTATCGTTTTTTTTTTACTTAATTATTTGTTTCATTTCGTTAAAATGTATTATTTTCCTGTGAATAGAAATGTGTTGTTTGAGGCGGGGCAGGGTAATGAGGAAACACACTTTTGGTTTTTTTTTTTACTTTTTTAATAAACATTTTCTTTTCATTTTTCTTCTCATTTTTCGTGTTTTTCTTTTCTCCTTTTTTTTTGTTTGTTTGTTGTTGTATTCATTGCGTTCTTTTTAGTTTAGTTTTTAGTTGTTTTTACCATTTTGTAATAATAAATATTATTATTGTTTGTGTTTTTTTTGTTACTATAAATATTTAAATGTATGCTTGTGTGTGTAAGTTCTTTTAATGCTAAATGTGTGTTTGTGTTGGTTGTGTTCCTGTTATGTCTCGTCTGTGTGTGTGTCTTCCTTTCTCCTTTCTTTCCCTAAGATTTTCGCTATTTATCTCTGCGTTTATTTTATTTTATATTTTATTATATATCGACTTGCCTCCCCCTACACTTTTACTTTATCTTATGTATATAAATATATATACTGAAATTGAAACCAAAAATGCACTTTTGTTTTATTTTTTTGTTTTGATTTTAATATTTTTTTCTTTGTTTGTTTTTACGTTTTTTTCTTCACAACGTTCTTTACGAAATTGTTCTTACATGACTTTTTTTGAGCGTGTTTACTGCCATTTTCATCGCTAGTCCTTAACTACAGACTAAAAAAAAAATAAACACAAGTATTAGGCTTACAACAAAACAATCTCTCAATGCAATGGGGGGAGAAGGGGATTTCGATATAGATTTCGAGTTGGAATTGGAATTGAACCGAAGGGTAACTGGCCAAGGAAGCAAGGAAAATATACAAGAGCTACTCCGTCAATAATTAAAAAATTCAAAAAAAAAAAAAAAAAGAAAAATAATCGAAGAAACCGCGCAAGTGTTCTCTCAAGTAAAACCTAAATGTAGAATTGCTCGAATTCTTCTGCCTGTTCTCACACTTCTTCATGCACAGCTTGTGCAGCGCTGGCTCTCTTTCTCGGATTTCTCTTCAACTCTGTTTTCTAAAGTAATATTGATTACATTGTGTGTGTGTGGCTGTTTCTCTCTTTTGTCGTCGTTTATTATCAGTTTGTTGCTCTTGTTGGTTTCTCGTTCGCTTCGTTTTTTCTCCTTGCGTTTTCATTTGATTTAATTAAATAGTAAAAATTTATATTTAAATTGATTTTATGCATTAATTTCTTATTTATTTCCATTGCATTATCATCGTTCATCATTAATCAATCCTCCTCCTCTTCTATGCATTTCTTTTTGTTTTCTTTTTTTTTTTTTTTTTGTATATTTTTTTGTATATATATATATAATATTTGTTTCTTTTCCTTTTTTATTATATTTTGAAAAAAAAAAAACGTGCAAACAATGTGTAAAGGGGAAAGCCGACAGCCGAAAAATAAATAATAAAATGCTTTCAAATTACATTTAATTATTTGTTTTCTGTTTTTTTTTCTTTTTTAGTTTTTTTTTTATTATTATATACCTCTCTCTGATTTTGATCAATGTATAGCTGCTGGATACATCTATGTAAATATGTACACCCTACTAAAATTGTATGTAGAACTAGTTGGAGTTTGGATATAGGCCAAAAAAGCTCTACATGTTACGTACGCTTGGAGAGAGCTCTTCCACAACATTCCGTTACGTTCCGTTACGATGCTCTCGTTTACCGTTATTATGACGTGACTACTAACAGACAGAGACGAAGACAAGGACAAAGAGAGAGACAGAATCTTAGAGAGAGAGAGAGAGTATGTGTGGGAGAGAGAGATTGAGCCACACATAGGAAGTGGGAGAGGAAGAGAGTTGAAAAGTGATGTAACCCCGATAATTCCCATCAATTTTTCTCTTCTATTCATTCTGATTGCCTTTTCTCTTAGCTGATCGGAGGAGGGATATCAAGTTTAGAGTCATGTTAGGTCATGGAAGTTAGTTGGAAGCATTTCTTTCATATTTCTTTGTTTTTACACATAAACTAAATGACAACAACAATTATAAACGATATATATATATATATATATATGTGTTTGTGTGTGAGAAGGATAAGAAGGATGACGGGGGCGAACAAGAGTTCGCGAATTGAGCTAATTGTCGGGTGTTCCAGTTATATTTTGTACCCGCAGGAAACGTGGGATTCATTGAAGCTATGTTTATAAACGGTGCAAACAATAAATAACGAAGTCATTTTTATGTCATAATATCGGTGTTATTTTTTTCTAAATGTTTCCGTCTGCTTGTTCTCTCTCTCTCTCTCTCTCTCTCCCTCCCTCTCTCTTTCACTCCTTCCCTCATAGCCACAATTTACGTTTACTTTGTATCCCCTTACGCTTAGTTTCTTTCCCCTTACGTTTACTCTCTCTCTCTCTCCTTACGTTTATTCTCTTTCTCCTTACGTATTCGATCCTTACGTAGCTTTTTTTACGCTTTTGTGGTTTTGGTGTTGGATTTCTTTCTTTCTTATTTTTCTCTCATTTTTTTCTTTTTCAATTTTGTTTTTTTTTTTTAAGCTTTTCATACTTTCTTGGTTTTTACACATTGTCTGCAAGTGTATCGAGAATTTTCAAATATATATTTTGCGTATTGGCTTTTTCTATATACTTTTTAGACATATATACATATATGTTTATATATATATATGGTAATTTTGCTTGCATTTTGGTTCATTCAGTTATTTCATGTTATTATTTGGGGGTTATTGTTCATTTTCATTATTATTATTATATTTTACATAAAGGTCTGTGAGGTTATTGTGTGTGTGGTTTTATGTGTGTTGGTCTGCCTTATTTCAAATAGAAAAAAAATTCGAAAAAAAACAAGTTTTGAAGACCGATAGAATACGTTTCTGTGGATGAAACATCGAGAGATTGGACTAGAAACAATATGGAATTGGCACAGAAGGTAACCTAGGTGGGGGGAGGGGTTAAGAACTGATTCCACCGGACATTGAATGGATATAGATGGGGGGGGGGACTAGTTAGAGTCTCGAGATGAGATGAGTATGGAGAAGTACGTATGATCGTGATCATAATCATGATCCTGAGCTGCCTCTATGGTTTTTGTTCCTATTTCTTATGGTGTTTATATCATGATGAGTGTACGTGTGTGTTTGTGTGTGTGTGTGGGCGTGAATGATATATTTTTTATAACCGATTTATTCGTTGATCTTTTTTGTTTTGTCAATCATGCAATTGTTGCTGTTTGTTTCTTTTTATAGATTTGAGTTGATGGAGAGTTTGGTTGATCGATCGATTGATTGACTTGACTGGTTGGTTTTGGTTTGGTTGATTGATTGATTGGTTGATAGATTGATTGATTGGTTGGTTGGTTGGAGTTGGAATATATATTCATTACTTTCTTTTTCAGATTGGCTGCCCCCAATACACAATTGCTTCACGATTTTTTTCAGCATATTCTCATAATAATAATAATAATAATAATAATAATCATAATATTGATAATAATAAGCTGGTTTTTGCTTGTTCTTTTTTCAAGATTTGTTTTGTTTTGTTTTTTTTTTTCTTTTTTTCCAAAAATGACTTACAAGTAGTAAAGAGCTGTGTGTTCTCTTATTATTCTCATTTTAGATAGTTTTTCATTTACAAATACAATTTGTTTAATACCTACAAATGCTTAAATACAATATCTATATACGCCATATATATATACATATATGCATATGTATGTCTATAGATATATGATATATATATATATGTTCGTGTATATATAATTAAGTATATACTAGACCTAAAATTTATATATATATATAAATCGATTATATAAAGTTTTGCCGATGTGTGTTTATGTTCATGTTTGTCTCGTCCTGTCTGTGTCGTTGTGTCGTCGTTTGCAAAATCGGGGTTTTATGAGGGGATTTATGGGTACTATGGGATACTCCTTCTCAATATGTGGTCGCTCTTTTACTCTGTACACCCGCCTGACCCGCAGATAGATCGGTGTAACTGCCTCCCACCAACTCTGGATCTCTCCAAACTATAGATTTTACCCTCTCTGCAAATTTGTTGAACAATCTTCACACAATCTAATTCTAGATCTCTTCCTGAATTTCTGCAACAAACAATAGATCCTTTTAATCATTTTACCAAAATTCTCTTCTATTCTCTATCTCTCTCTCTCTCTCTCTCTCTCTCTTGATTCGAAATTCCGTATGAAACTCGCTTTCTCTCTCTCTGTGCATTTGTTTTCTTAGAGTAAATGCATATTGCACCTTGTCATGAACTTGGTTCTTGAAAATTCTAAATAGAAAAAAAAAAAAAAAGGAAAAAAAATGTATATTCACCAGAGTTGGTTATTTTTTTTGCCGAATCAGACGGGTGTAAGCATAATATCGCATATTTCTTTGCTGAAAATGTCTCTTTTTTATTGGTTTTTTAGCACACAAAAACATAAACAAAATGCGCTAAGTTCAATAAATTAATAAGGGTGTGTGTGTGTGGTGTGTGTATAGTTTATTAACAATAGTACAATTGGCCAGTATACCCCTCCCTCTCTAGCTCTCGCTTCCTCCCTCCCTCTCGCTCGCTGTCACAATCTCATTATACCTCCATCTCGCTCTAATTCGACTTGAAGTTGGATTTTCGTGGTGGCTTTGATACTGAACTTTTAGAAACACAATCAATCGCAGGATAAATCCTAGAGATACTCGCTAATTTGGGTTAAGGTAGGGGTATCGGGTATGGTAGAACTACATTTATAACTAGATAAACCTATATCCAATTCAATCAAGCCAAAATCTTCTGAAACTGATCTGCAAAGTGTTAGCTCTCGCTCCCTCTTCTTTTTACACAATTCAACGGCTTTCCTACTCGCTACTCGCTACTCGTTACTCGTTGGAGTCTTCTTGCTGCCCTTAATATGTACGGTTTTCCAGTGTTAACACGTTGTAATAGAATTAAAAAAAATGATTATGCGGCGACTGTTTTTTTTTTTTTTTTTTTTTGTTTTATTAAGTGAAGGTTTAGGTGTGTTTCCGTTTCCGTTACAAGTTGTTAAACGTTCTGTAAGTGTCGTGTGTGTGAAAGTGTGTTTTTGTTTCGGAATCGGTATCCGTATCCGTTATTTCTTTTGTTTAGTGAGTTCTGTTGTTTGTTTCTTAAACAACGTATCTATAAATCTACATATACATATATATATATATACTATGATATATTTATATATGTATATATAGTCTATGTATAGATTTATATTTGCCTATCACTAGGTATACTTATTTAAAAAAAAAAAAAAATAGACTTTATAAAATAAAACAAACAAACAAAACGCGTCCTAACCTGCTTCACTGTCGCTCGAGTCACTCGAACTGCTATCACTCGAACTCGACGACGATGAATCGCTGGAACTGGAACTCGACGAGACGGGATTCGCTGGTTGAACGGCCTCCACCTTGTTCGATTCGTCTGCAAGTAATCAGAGAGAAAAGGTAGAATTAGAAAGTTGATTAATATGAAAGCAACGTTAAAGGATATCTGGATACTATTGTAAATGTATGCGCTATAGATTTCCGATAGCATTCATTTTTTCAAGGTTAAACATACCTTTCTTGGCGGTTTTCTTGCTTGCCCCCAGTTGACCGGTGACATCCTGCAGTCGCTTCTCCAGCTCCTGCTTCTTCTCGGCCATCTGCTCGTCCTTTGACTTGCCGGAAGGCTTTTTATCTGCATTGGGGAAAGAAGCAAATGTACATATTTATATAGATATAGATTAAGTTATATAGATTGATAGAGATGGGAAAAGGCTGGGTGGTTCATGCTCGACGAAGGAAAGATAAAGCGGCAATATCAAGACTCTATATAAAGATATATCAGCGGGGTGTCGCAGAAATCTCCCATGAATCTTGAGGCTCTCAGAGAGAGACTTTTGCGACACATCTACAGCATTCACAGGCTACATACTTGGAGGGGGAGTTTTGGGGAGGGAATTGCATGCACTGGCACTAAATAATATATATATAGTATATATATATATAACTACAGACAGAAGATTGGGTAGGACAGATAGCTCGCGATAGAGAGAGAGACTTAAACATAGGGATTTTCGCACTTTGATTATACTATAAATATATTCTTTTTTTGTTGCTTAGGTTTTTGTTTTGTTTTTCGAGTTTAACTAACTAAACATGACCACTACGGTTAATTTTTTGGTTCGAAATCAAAATCAAATTTGGAGCGCAGTCAGCAAAGCCAAAATGGAGATTTCTTATTTTCAGTTACTGTTTGGATTCTTCTTGGGGACTCTTCTCCGTGGTTTCAGGATTTTTTTGGTGGGGGGGGGGGTGTAGGGTATGGGGAGTAAAAGGAAATTTTTCTAACTTGGACTGGAAGAGGGACTGTTTTTGAATTTGCTGCTGTTGCTGTTTTTTGCTGCTTTTGCTTTGGCTTTGTTTTGGTTTTTGTTTTGTTTTTTTTTTTTTAATGGTGGTCTCGGTTTAGTTACAAACTTACAATATGGCTTACGTGTTTTTTTGCGCAAACACGACGCCACATAGCTTTCAAGCTCGCGCAGCGTCGACGGCTTCAGGGTCTCAAAGTCAATCTCGATTTCGTCGGGATTGGAGTCACGCAGCGATGGCTCACGATTTTGGATGATGTGAACAACGCGGCCCAGTTTGTCGCCTGCGAAAGAGGGATAATGAACATATTAATTATATTATGCAGTGCAGTAATATTTAGAGTTCCTCCTAAACTTTTATAAATATACATTTAAACGTGCTCTGGAAACCACGGGAGCTTTCAGGACGTACATTTTATGCTATTCTATAATTTAAGCTACAATTCTTTCGCTTCGATTCTCACCTGGCAGCTTGTTGATGTCTAGCGACAGCTGACGCTTCTCATCGTATGACATTGGCTTGGCCGTGTCCTCCTCCTCGGAGTCAAAGTTCATCACCTGGCTGGGCTTCTTTTTGCTGCTGCCGCGGGCACCGGCGCCAGCGGTATTGGCATTGGCATTTCCGCCACCGCCAGCGGCAGCGGCGGCACCCGCTCCACCGCCAGCACCAGCCGAATTGCTACCCTTGGCCCGTTTGGAGGCATTGCCACCGCCTGGTGCTCCCACAGCTCCGGCGCCAGCTGCCGTGCCCGCCGCTGCAGCGCCCGCTCCGCCAGCTCCACCACCAACGCCACCGGCATTGACTGCTCCTCCCTTGGCTCCGCGTTGGCCCTTGCTCTTAGCACCTTTACTATTACTGCCGCCGCTGGTTGAAGTTCCGCCAGCGCCCGCTGCAGCACCCGCTGCCAAGGCTCCGGCCAATGTACCCGCCTTGCCGCCCGCCGCCGCCACTGCCTGCGCAACGCTGGCCGCAAAGCCCGGTCCGCCGGCACCGACGCCACCGGCGCCGCCGAAGCCCATGGCCATATCGTGCGCCTGACTATGCAGGGCCGAGACATTGGGTATACCGCTGCCACCGGTTAGCGATGAACCGCCGGCACCGCCGACTAGGGAGCCACTAAGCAGAGCGGATAGATTAGCGCCAGCCGCTCCACCGGCGCCCAAGGCACCCACACCACCGGCGCCGGGTACGCCGGATACCAAGCCGGGTCCGCTGCCAGTGCCAGCTCCTAGACCGCCAGCACCACCTGGACCAGAGGCATGGCCATGATGTGAGGCTGAGCCGGAGCCTGAGCCGCCGCCAATGTGCTTCTTCTTCTCCTTGAGTTTCTTCTTGGCCTTCTTTTTGGCGGACGCCTCCTCGGATAGCTTGCGTATCTCCTCCTGAAGACCGAGCAGCTTGGACTCGAGCATTTTCAGCTTGGCGCTGCGCTCCTCATCCGAGTTGGATTCGTTTTCGGTATCGCTCGAGTCCTCGCTGGACGAATCGCTGGCATCGTGCTTGTTGGAGGCGGAGCCACCGTAGCCGCCATGGCCGCCATGTCCACCGTGACCGTGTCCGCCATGACCATGGCCGTGACCGTGCCCATGGCCGTGACTGCTGTGATGATGGTGGGCGGCATTGGCCACCGGTTCGTCGGGTATGTTGGCGTAGCGCATCTCAAAGACGTCCTGCAGCTTGCGGCCCATGGCGACGACATCATGGTCTGGCGGATTGTACTTGTAGCAATTGGTGAATATTAATCGCACGTCGGCGGCGAATTCCGGCGCGCTCTTGTACTCGCGATTGTCCATTTTCCGCTTGACGGTGCCCAGGTCCATCGGTTTCTTGATGATGTCGTGGTAGTCGTGCAGGCCGAGCATTTCGGCATCGACCGGCTTGTAGAAGGGCCAGGCGTAGCCAGAGTGCTTCTTCGAGAATAGCTCCTTCAGGATCTCGTTGCACGACTTGAGGGCATCCGATAGCTTCTCCTTGGACTTGACCACACCGGGGCCGCCGGCAACGCCGACGCCCACCAGGCCGCCAATGCCGGGAAGACCGGCGCCCAATGGCGACAGCGTGTAGCCCGAGCCCTGGAATGTAAGATCCTGTTGTTTCAGAAGATCCCATTCGTGGTTGGTTGATTGAGTGGTGATTGGTGTTCGATTGGTTGATTGATTGATTGATTGATCGAGTGCAAACGAAATCAACATAATGGAAGAAAAGAAAAAAATAAACGAAAAAAAGGAGCAAAAGCGGCATGGTGTTAGCATTGAATTGAAACCAAAAGGATTATGAATTATGTTAACTGATCGGAATCAGGCTTTTAATAGTAAAAATAGTAGTGATCAGTAAAAGTAATCAGTAATAGTAATCAGTAACAGTATCCAGTAGCGTATCAGTAATCAGTGGCAATATATTCATTCTTTCCGTTCTGCTTCTCAGAATTAGCGGAAAGAGACTCAATAGAGCAGTCTCTCAAGAGCATAATGTAATGATTTTTATATTTAGAGAGAGAGAGGAACGAATGGGAGAGGAATTCTCTCTCAAAGTAGCAAGTAAATACTCTTTTGTTTGCTACTAAACGGAACTTATACGAGAAGAGAGAGAAAAAAGAATAGGAGAAAAAAATTAACGAAATTCTGTCAAAGAGTACAGCTTAAAGTAAATACTCTCTCGTTCGCTACTAAACGGAGCTGTTAAGTTATTAGCAGTCAAAATGTAATAGAGTAAAAGATCTTGCTGAATAGCAGAGAAATCAAGTTGTTCCCTTACTTAAAGACCGAATTGAAAGGAATCTTTGATTCTTGAAGTATAAGTAAAACGAGAGCAATTCTGGCGAGCTTGATCAGGATCAGAATCAGTATTAGTGTTAGTGTCAGTATCAGTATCAGTATCAGTACCAGTAATCAGTAAAAAGTAAGCAGTAAGCCGTAAGCAGCAATCAGTAGTCAGTTAACAGTGATCAGTAAACAGTATTCAGTAATCAAAAATCAGTAACCAGTAATCAGTAGTAAGTAACGTGTGTTTATTTACAATCAGATGAATAATGGTCATCGAGTAAGAGGCAAGGCAGCGTATTGTGTATGATTTATTCAATTGGGTTTTGAGTTTTATGTTTTGCAATTTTGATTCGGTTCTATAGCTTAGACTAATCGATGATTCAAACAGATATAAAAACTATCGAGTGATGACTTCAATTGGGGAAATATTTGTACAGGATCGGGGCACCGAATATTACGATCGGAGCCCCTAATACTATGTTCATGATATTAAAAACTCAAGCTATTTGGAGTACAAAATTATATATTTTTAGACATTTAAAAACAAGCGAATGATTGAACTTAACAAATACTGAATTTTCTTGATTTTCAATTTAATCTTTACAAAAATAAGAGCCATTTAAGTGGTGTTCGGATGGATAATAAAAGGATTTTTCATAATTTACTTTGCAGATAATACAAGAAGAAATATCTCTTGTGCTTTTACAATTTATAATTAATCAGACATTTTTAGACAAAATCACAGTGCAGCAATATTTACAATATAAACTTGACAAGAAAGCTTGAAACAATATTAAAGATAACAAAAACTGGACGAAAAACGGGGGATTCATGATCATACTCATACTCATACGACTCGGCTCACGTCTTACTCTTACCTTCTTGCCAATTACCTGACGATTCGACTCCCGCCGCGTCGCTATCTTGGCCGATTTCGAGTCCATTTGCGCGTATGGGGACTCAAAGGCATTGGCCGTCGGCGTTGTGGTATCCGCCTTCCGTTTAACGCCCTTCTTGATCTTGGCGGGCTGCTGCGGCGGCATCACGGTGTCCACACCGACGCCCACTCCCGCCGTACTATTCACATAGGCCTGCACCGCGTTGGCGGCATTCACGGCAGCCGCTGGTATTGTCACACCTCCTCCGCCTCCTCCCGCACCGGGCGGAGCTCCACCCGCTCCTCCGCCTGCTGCTCCTGTCGCCGCCGCCGCTGCTGCTGCCGCCGCTGCTGCCGCTGCCACTGCTGCTGCTGCTGCGGCGCCAGAGTTGCCATCAAGTAGGGATGAGCTATTGACCGCCGTCTGGCCGGGTCCGCCGGGATATGCGCCAGCCTGGCCCGAATTCAGGAGGCTGGCCATCAGGGCAACGGCATTGGGATTTCCTGCCGCTCCAGCTCCTCCGGCGCTGCCAGCCATCGCTGTCGTCGTCGTATTGGTGCTGCCGGGCACCGTATGCGGTGGCATTGTGCTAATCGGTGGTATGGACGGTGCACCGCCGGCCGTCGATGAAACCGTGCCACCCATGGCGGAAACGGGTCGGGCGGCTGCTTGTGTGCCCGAACCCGTACCGGTGCCGGGTGTCGCAGCTCCACCACTCGCTCCCGTTGCGCCCGCATGGCCGGGCAACTGTTGCGCAGATGAAGCGGCTCCAGCAGCAGCAGTGGACACTTTACCGGCACCACTGCTGACCGCTGGCGTTGAGGAGGCACCGCCGGACGCCGATGAGGCGCCGCTCGTTGCCTTGGGCGTAGTGGGCACCCGTTGTTTCTTTTTGCCACCCTTGGCCGTCACCGGTTCCAGTTCAAGCTCCTCCTTGGGCATCGATTCGACCTTCTGCAGGAAGACCTTCTCGAGCGTCTGGGCCATGACAACAACATCCTCGCCGGGCTTGTTGTAGACGTAGCAGTTGTTGAACATGGTGTTGAAGTCGTGGATGGCCTCCTTGGCCGACCAGTAGTAGTTGTTCTCCAACCGCTTCTTGATCGTGCCCATGTCCATGGGCTGCTTGATGATCTTGTGGTAGTCGGGCAGGTTGAGCTTCTTGGCATCGACGGGCTGCTGGAACGGCCACGAAAAGTGGTGCTTCCACATCACCTTCATCACCGTCTTGATCAGATATTGCAGTTGATTGGTATTGCGGCCGGGTCGCTCCGCTGGCGGCATAACCGGTGGCTGTACAATGCCATTGACTGGCTCCACAGGCGGCTCATACCGGGGAGGTGGCTCACTGGACGACATGGTGGTTGAAGTTGTGAAGTGGTGGCGTTGTTAGTAGTGTAGTGTAGTTGGTGGCGTGAATGGGGGATTGATTAGCTTATAGATTGGTGGTGCTGCTTCTTCTGCTGGACTTGTGGATCCGATCCTTCGTATCCTTTTCGTTCTCGACTGAGACGGCCGACACACGCACACTCACGCACACACTTGGGGGGCCAGCACACCACACACGCGCTCACTTTCTCGAGCTTTCACAAACACACACGCCCGGGCCGTCTCCGTCTCCTCGCCGTCCGCCGTTGTGGCCTCCCTTGCTGCTGCTCCTCTCCTCCTTGTGTCGTCCTGCTCCTGCTCTTGATTTTTCTTGATTTTCCCGTATATATGGGTATATATTTTCTCTTTTGCGTTGATCGCTAGATTGATTGTGTGGCCGTCGTTGACGGCGACCACCTCCTCCTCCGTCTCCTGGACGCAGCAGCTCCTGCTGGCTCCTGACACCTCCTGACAGCGGCTCCCGGTCCGTAGCCTCCTTCTATTGCTTGCTCCTCTCCCGCTTTACTCTTCGTCGCTGTGATTGATGCAAATCGGATCTTAGTCGAGGGATTGTGCTGTTGCTTCATGCTCAGCAATGTCTGTGCACTGTGTTTAAGGGATAGACCGAAGAATTAGTAAGTATAGAGGCTGGGAGACCTTGTATTCAGTTACTTACCACCCCTGCTCCAGATTCTCAGCGCCCAGGCTCCTCTCATTGGATGGCGAGTCCTGCGGCCAAGTCCGATACGTCGTGTAAGGCAACGGTAGGCATTATTGCTGCTATTAATCCGTTAAATCTTGTTCAGCTAAGGCGAGGCGAGGCGAGGCGATGCGATGCGATGCGATGATTATCTGTAGCAAAGAAAGGACACAAATCGATTTAGAAATAAACTCTTCCGCTTCGGCTGTCAAATGTTTTTATGCCGGCACATTATTTTGCAACTCTGGTCGAGATTTGCATTTCACAACACTTCCACCTCGCGGCGGGTTACATAAACAACTAGATATACATAAATAAAGCGTAAAATGAAATAGAATAGAATAGGGCCGAGGGAGGCGGTGGGGGCGGCAAGAAACAAAAATAACAAATTTACAAATCGCATAAACAAAATGCGCGACGACAACGAAACTGCGTGGAATGAAAACAGAGCAAACGGCAAGAAGCAGATAGACGACGACGACGATGACGACGGAGAACGAGAAGCGAGAATGGTAACGGGAACAAGAATGAAACTACTCACAAAACTCACACAGCGCCCCAAGTGCAAAACAATCAATTCCCGACACTTGTTCACAACAATATTCGCAATATATTTGATTTATTCTTGATTATTTGATGCGGCCACTTTATTATTTCAGCATTTTTGCTGTTTTTTTCCGTTTTTCCAACGTTTCCACCGTTCGGTCGTGTGTAGTTACTTTGCCGCCGTTTTGGCACTCACAGCAACAGCGAAAATAAAGAAGAGGCAACGGCAACACACACACGGGCCGCACAAATTGAGAGGAGCGCCAGAGAGCGAGAGAGCGGCGACGAGAGCCTAATTCGCTTTTCGAACTTCACTTCGAAAATGTTCGACATGAAGGAGAGAAAGAGAGACATGACACTCACACACGTAGCCCATTCTAACTATATATAGCTATCCCGCTTGCACCTACTATGCGGCTTTATCAAGGGGCAGCAAAAACCAGACAAAATGCGCTCGCAAAAAACAAAAAAAAAAAGTAAGCCGAATGTAAAAAAAAAACTTTAATAAACACAATAAATATCCATTAATGCAAGCAATACGTACACACGCTTGCACCTACACTGCTTGCGGCGTGTGTTGTGTTTGAACGCTGAGAGAGTGAAATTCACCACGCCGCCTTTTCAAGTTGAATATTCTTGGTCACACAACAAGCAAGCATGATATGATTCATTCGCTTTGTTTGTTGTTGTTACTGCAACGCCAATGCAAAGGCAATAATATGCACGTAATTCCAACGTTTTATTTTTTATTTAACACCCTCAACTACAAGTACGTGCGGTGTGGTGAGGAGTCGAGGGAGTTGGGGAAGGAGGGCGAGGGCGAGCACACACACACAGATGCACAGTCTGATATTCCATATTGACAGTGGTACAAATTGCATTCACGGCGACCACAAATCTAGTACATGTGTACATCCCCCTCTCGTACAGTTTTGATTCACAATAGCATTATGCCTTGATTGAACCCTCAATTGTTTACGCAAAAAGAATACAAACACTTGCTCCGTTTTTGTTTATTGTTGATGTTGCGAATTTATTTACACTCTGCAAAGTAGAGTCTTCATGTGTGTGAGTGTCTCGCCGGCCGGCGAGCCATGTTATTTTCACCGCTCTTTTCTTTTCAGCTGTTTCGCTTTCACTTTGGGAGGAGTTCCAGTTCAAGTTCCAGTTCCAGGCTACGTTTTCAATTGCGAGTTTTGAGATTTTTTATTTTTGGCCCACTGTATTTTTGTTAGTTGCCAAGTGTTTGTATGCGCTTGTGTGTGCGTAAGTGTGAGTGCGGGTCCGAGTGCGAGTGTGACGCAAAATTAAACGGAAGAATATCGCACGAAGGCCAAGCGAGAATTATGACGTATCCCACATTCTATTCTCGCCATAGCACGCAAATAAAATAGGAATATTTAGGAATAACAAATATTAAATACCCGAGGAAGGAGAGGGTGGGAGATAGAACTAGAGGGAGTGTACGAGATACGGCAGAATGCAATAGCGGGCGGCTCTCTCTCTCTCTCGCTCCCTCTCTGTTGCTCTCACAACAAAACAAAACATTAACTGGCACGCACACATACACAAGCACGAACAGCGAGAACGGAAGAGAGCGAGAGCGCGCGAACGTGCGGTTGTAATTATGTAGTACAGTAGACTTTGAGTTTTCAACAGAATTTTACGTAGAACGATTGCGAGCCAAAGCGAACCGAGAGATTCAAGGCAAACACACGAGCACGAGCACGAGTGATAGCACGAAGGCGGACACGATGACGGTGACGTAGAGATGAGGGAGAATAAGCGCAAGGAGGACCAAGAAGAAGCACCGGAATACACAGCAACGGCATGCATTGGAAATTGTGATTCCACCAAGAAGGGGAAAAAGGAAGTAAGGTGGGGAACTTGGAGAAGAGCGATTCAACTTATTTCACAAAAATCCAATTACTATTCCTGGGCCATAATTTCCTATGCTAAATTTACTTAGAATAACCACAAATTAATTACTTCCTCAGTTCCAAATAAACAAAGGTCAACAGTTTGCCTGAAAAGCAAATACAAAAATAACTAAACTCAATAAAAAAGCAAACCGCATTGAAGGAAACACTAAGAAACGTGCATTAATTAAATATTGTTTCATTTTTGTTTTGCACTTGAACTACGGCCAAATATATCAATTTTATTTAAATAAATAAAATACTCAAGTGAAACACACACACACGCACACTTACACTCGCCACTGAAAGTTGCAGCTGCTGCGACGTGCGGCAGAGCGAGACAACAATAGGGGCCTACGTAATGCAAATATGGCGGCATATCGAAACCAGAGAGAGAGATGGTGGTGGCATTCGATTCGAACGGAGAGAGCGAGCGATGTGCTGTGCTTCTGTGTATCTGCAAGTATGCCGCCGCCGCCGACGACGAGCCAGCGAAAGAGCGAGAATGAGAGAGCGTGGAGTCGTCGATGGGTTAGGAGGAGCGGGAGAGGGAGAGGGAGCTAGCTGCTGCCTCTAGGTTAATAAATCGTGCTAATAGTGGCACGAATTTAAAGCCGGTTTACATGGCAGCATGCAGCGGCAGCAGCATGCGAAGAAGAAGAAGAAGACGAAACAGCACCAGCAGAAGAGGAAGCATCGCCCCAAAAAGCATCAATGAATTCGATTCCGAGAGAGAGCCGCAAAATTTCCGCTTATTTACGATAAACATATCTTTAATTTTCTCAAAGCATCTCAAGCGACAAGTAAACAAACAAATTGCGTTTGCCTCTGCCTATTATTTACGCGCCAAATGCCCAAATGCAACACCAACGGCAAAGACGATTGCAATAAAACGAGGGCGACAGCAAAACTAAATAAATTAAAAGGTCAAAAAAAAAAAAAAGCCGGTAGATAGAGTACACGAGAGGAAATAACAAGAGAATGCAGAATGCCTAAATCATATCGATATTTACACATTTTAACTATGATTTAAATGATTTTTATATTATATTTGTTTCTTACTCAAAACCTATGTATGTTTTTCATATTATTTTGGTGACAAATAAAAAACTACACAAAACGAATGCAGTTTAAGTTTGTAATTATCCATTTTAAACAATAATTACTAACTACTTGAAGCATTTTCAATAAAACATACTTTTAAAGCGAAAATAGGCCTTTAAAACTGTGCTTGCTCATATCTTTTAAGAACAACAACTAAAATAAATCCAGAAACAGTGATTATCAAGTAGTAAGCATATAATTATGCAAAGGTGATATCACAATTGAAATTTGTAATTTCTGGCAACTTTAGAGGAGGATCTAAACACAGTCGGGGAAGAAATCTCAAACTCAAAACATCAAGGAAACGAAAAGGGTTGGAAAACCGTTGAAAAGCAGCTGCTATCCCTTAGGAGAATATTATCCCTCCAAAAGTGTTTGTTTATAGGAGAGAACTGGCCAACAAAATAATAAAAATTAAAATTGAAAGACTGAAACTAAAGGAAATGCAACCTATGGTGGGCCGAGTGGGTGGGGGACGTGGTAGCCACGTGCGGTGCACTTTTCCAACTTACTTTTCCTTTGGCCGCTTTTCACGTTATATGTTGTTTATATGTTTTCGCCTTTCGTTTGGTTAATAATCCGAAATCCGAATGGCTTTTTGTTGCTTGTTTTGTTGTTGTTATTGTTGTTGCTGTGTGCTGCTTTTGTTGTTGTGATTGTTGTTGTCATTTATTATTGTTAAACCAAATCATTCTCTGTTGCTTCTGTTTCAGTTATGTCGAAACAGTTGTGTTTAAATCGAACATATACAACATGCAAAATTGTACACGACTGTTAAAAGAGTGCAAACTGTAGGAATAAAAACAAACAAACATAAAAAAAAAATCAGCACTTTTTTCCGAGATCGATTTGCGCGCGCGAGGGAGAGCGAAAGAGAGAGAGAGCGCGAGTGTGATGAATCCCCAGCGACAACGTAACCCACAACGCAAGCATCGGCATACGCTACAGTCATCACGCGACGCGACGCAACAGAACGGAACGCGCTTACGTTACGAACGGCGCCGCCAAACCGCAAAATATTAAATGGTACAATAACCAGACAAATCCAGAGAATATAGATTTCGATGTTTTATTTTTTCCATTTTGTTTTCCTTGGTTTCTTCAAAATATGATTACACTTGCTTTTTATTAGTGAAATTTCTTTTCGGATTTGGCGCGCGTGTGTATTCCTTTTATTTTCTCCTCCGTTTTTCATTCTTTTTTTTTTTTTTAGTTAATGTTATTCACTTGGCGACTGCTACACACTCATGCCCTCCTCTCACACACACACACAAATGCACGCTAGCACACACACACACGTCAGAGCAGTTTCTTCTTCTTCCTCTTCGTTCGCTTTTGTTCCACCACCAAAAAAAAAAAGTAAAAAGAAAAAATTTTGTCATGTCCATTGAAGTCTCACATTTTTTAAATGTGTTTTTTGGCGCTAAAATCGCGGAATATTTCAACAATTTCCATATGCATCGGGTGGCCCGCAATTAGCACTTCACACTGATCACAAATTTATATAATTTTTGGTGATTTTTACCACAATTTTTTAGTAATTTCTACACACCGATATACGTACGCGCTACGATTTTTCGACAAACGCGCGTTTCGAGCCGTCGCTGTCGCCATCAAATATACAAAAATTTTTCGAAATTACTGAAAATGCGAATACACACGCACACACATGCACGGCGGATGGGCACGAGGCGCACGCGCCTGCACCATACGGCTGCGCCGCTCTAACCCATGGCGACACACCGGCATGTGCGAGTGGGACAGCTAGCGAGCGGCATGTGTGTGCTGCCTGCGTAGTGGTGTGGCGGTGGTGAAGAGAGCCGACCGAGAGAGCGACGGGAGCCGAGCCGCTCTCTGGTGGTGAGTTTTCATATTTCGTTTTCAACGTGTAAGAAGAGCGAGCGAGAAAAAATAAACGTAACAAGCGAAACAAAATGGCGCATAGAGCGCGGAATGCGGTCCGGCGATTTCGGTCCGGCTCCCTGGCCTGGCCCGCGAATGTCCGCTTCCGGTTTCCGTAGCTCCCGCTGCCACTGGGGCACCGCGGGCGAGCGTTTCATGGCCGGCGGTCGAATCCTCAGGCTCCGGCGTGGGCGCGAACGTGGAGAACTGCGAGGTCATCCTCGCCGGAGTTCGCCATCCCGACCAGGCCGCGACGCATGTACCGCAGACGCGAGGGCAGCTCGTAACGGATGTCCGTAGATGGACTCGCCACCGGTGACATCGCCATTCGAATCCCTATAAATCCCTTAACCAGACGATAGAACTCGGTGTCTTTGTAGTAGCCCTCCCTCGCGCCCACAACTTGCTGTCTATGTCGCCCACAGTGGACTTCAGAAGCACCTTGTCCGAGATGTGCTTGGCTTTGTTTATTACTTGATTTCTTCGTTTACTTTTTTAGTAGGGCTGGAAGTAGCATCAACGATAATCCAATAGAGCGATGGTTATTCCGATAATCACGAAATTATGATTAATTGTTTCAGATTTATTATTAAATAAACTATTATACAAATACATTAATTTCTCGCTTAGTGTGACCAGTCACTTTTGCCATCAACTGCCAGCCTCTTGTTTAAGGCATTACTGCATTTTACGTCAAAATCGAGGCAGTCCCACTTATTTCACAGTGGCTACGATATTAATCGCTTAATCGATAACCTTATCGAACTGCTTGGCGGAAGCGGTCAAAGTGTTACACTGCCTTATCGACAAATCCAATAAGAAAAGCAGAGACACGAACCACGGTCTAAAACTAGGTCATTTTACTTAAATTTCAGTAAAAAAAAAACGGTTCTAAGCAGTGCGAGCTCAGAAGCAATTATAATTCTCATAATAAACTTGGCAAAGGCAAATTAAATATTTTGGGGATTGGGCAATTTTAATTATTTGCCTTAAAAGGACCGGGAAGCAAATGGTTTATTCAGTTTCTCTTTAATTCTGGCAGCATTTCCCTCTAGTAAGCAGTTCATTTAAGTGTGACCAGCAGCATTAGAGGAGTGAAATCCTTTTCCTCAAGCAGGCCATTTTGATGTCATCCCCCTAGTCAGTAGCTGGTCACACCATTAGTAATGTAATTACCAATTCTCCAATTCCAATTTCTTGCTTCCAATCGGCGGTCTTGCGGCTGTCGTTCCATTTAAGTGTTTCTCTGGGCCAAGTGCATTTAACCGCTGACCTGACCAAGTTAACGAAAACAACGAAAGTACGGAAAGCAAGTAAAAAGAGTTCTGGAGTAATTGTAACTGACTCAGATCCGCTGCGTGTGTGTGTGTGTGCGTGAATAGTGAGTGTGTGTGTGAGCGAGCAAACTCCACAAGTGTGCGAGAGCAAATCAAAATAAGAAAAACGAGGAACAAGAACCAGCGGCCAGCCGCCCCTGATGGAAATTAATTTCGCGAATTATCGGCGAAAACGCGGCGAAAGTTAGACCAAAGTGCTAGCATCGGTCGGGGGGCGAGTGAAATAAGTGGGGATTACGTAAGAAATCAATGGATTCCGGCTGCATTTGGCCAAAAACACAGAGCGCTCTTTTTTTTTTTTCTTCTTTCTCCTGATGATTTCATTCGCAGTGACGACACACGCACGAACACAGCGATAACGAGCAGTGTGCGTGTAGGTGTGTGTGTGTGTGTTGAGTGTTGTTTGTTGAGCTGAAAGAGACATGAATCGGAATCCTCTGCACGACACTTTTGCCTGTATTAAAAAGTTTTTTATTTGATTTAAAAGCTGCAGATCGGCGACGCCTTGCTGATTACGCCTCGGGCTCTGTCTTTATCGCCCTGCCTTGCCTGGCCATGCCATGCAACTTCCCCCACCCACTCGCACGATCCATCGGCCTCACTCCACGACGAATGGAGTGTACGTAGGCAGGAGAGCAGAGCAAAACAGATCAAGAGGGTGAAGAGGGGGACCTCAACCAGTACGCCCACATGTCCATGTGTCTATGTGTTGGTGGGCGTCTATCATTCATGGCAAAAAATAACACAAAAAAAAAAAAACTGTGTGCTGCAGATGCCGTTTTTTTTTTTTTGTTTTATGGTGAGGGTATTATTCATAGGGGACAGAGTCATCCCTTCTACCCCACCCATGTATGTTTCGGAGTAACAACTGTTTTCGCTGTGTGTATGTGTACGATCCCATTACAATATCCAATTTTCTGTTTACTTTGGCGAATTTCTAGCTCGGCTTGCATACAACCGATATGAAACTTGGCCAACTATCTGCTTTTATTATGAATCTTATAATATGCAAAAATCAGACTGATCGCACGTCTATTTTGGGCTGTAGTATCAAAAGTCTGGCTAGTTTGGTTTCAAAGTAGGGTGTCTATTGCAGTTCTTCTATATTTTGCTTTTCATACCTACGGGCTATTGCTCAATATTCTTCTTTAATTTTTTGTATTTTTTACATTATAGTTGCTCTTTTTTTTGTTTTTGTTTTGGCGGCACACGATCTTTCCTGCAAATTGCGTTCGGATGTGTGTGCGTGGGCGTCTAAATATAGATATGTGTGTGTGCGTGTGTGTATGTACACATGTGGAGCAACAGACATTCGGACATATAAACAAGCTGCAGCCCTTTCGGTTATTGAACATATTGAATTTTGAGCATTACTGCGAGTATGAGTGATTCGATTCTGATTCATTTAAGCGGAAATCGACTGCAATCGTCGTTCACAATGACTACTCATTCATTGTCCCGCTCCCTCCGGCCTTTGTTTACATTCCGCCAGGAGGCAAAGCGGCAGAGAGAGTGAGAGAGAGAGAGAGCGTGCTAACGGAACGTGCGCTGCAGGCATTGACAGCTTGCTGTTGTCTCTCTTCCTTCCTTCCTTCCTTGATTCTTGTTTCGGTGTGTGTGTGTTTTTGTGTGGTTTTTTGACGCCACATAAAAACAAAAAACACGCACACCCCACCCACACACCTTTATAAATTCATTTATCCAACGCAGCGCCCTTGTTTGACTGTTTGAGTGTGAGAGATGAGTCATCTCCCTGGCCAAGTTGATGAGAAAATAAAATTAAACATTAAGGTAGAGCAGCAAAAACAACAAAACGAATGAAAGAAGAAGAAGCAGAAAACAAAAAGGGGGGCAGATGTTGCGGCCAGTCGTAAAAGCAAGCAAAAAGTGGATAGAAAGAGAACGGAGAGGGAGAGGGAGAGAGAGGGGATAGAAAGCAATGCACAGCAATACGAAACAACAACAGCATCAGCTGAACTTCATTTACAGTCAACTTCAATTACACTTGCGGTCGAAAAAAGTAGTACAAGTTGCATTAACCTTATATTAAAACAGTGAAGTTACTTTAAGTTAAAAATATAATTTGTTAAAACTCATTCTGAAGACGGACAAATTATAGAAATTTGTTATTAAGTAATTTAAATAGAGTTCCTTATTGTATAATAATTTGAGAGACTTCTTTGTGTATACTTTTGCGACCGCCACTGTAGTTCTTGTGATTCTGATTGGGAAACTAATCGCTTCAATTGCTTTCTCCCCATTCCAGCCGCCAGTCAAGCGACAGAGAACGCCGAGAGAGCAAGCAAGACGCACGGATAACCTTCCTGCAGCACCATCCTTCCAGCACACGCACACACATTGACACACACAGAAGGACGAAAGATGATCCTCGAGAGCACGAGGATTAGCCGGGGAGCTCTGCTCCTCGCATTCTGCCTGCTGGCCGCCCTGACGCTGGCCGCGGAGGCTCAGAAGGCGGGAAAGCTGACACAGAATCCCTGCGGGGCCAAGGACAAGTGCCACACGTGCATCCAGACCGAGAGCTGTGCCTGGTGCATGCAGCCGGACTTCAAGGGACAGTCGCGCTGCTTCCAGCACTCGAGCAACGTTTGCCCCGAGGAGTTTGTCTGGAATCCGGACACCTCCGAACAGATTCTCCTCAACAAGAACCTAACGCTGGCCAGCATAGCTTCGGGGGCGGCCATCGGAATGGGCGGCGGTGGCTATGGAGCTGGCGGTGCTGGTTATGGCGCTGGTTCCGCCGGCTACGGCGGCGCTGGCTATGGCATCTCTGGCGGCAGTTCGAGCTCCTATCACAGCTCCTCCTCCTCCTCGTCGTCCATGTCCAGTTCCTTTGGCTCGGAATACTCGGCGGGCTGGTCTTCCAGCGAAATTGTCCAGATCAAGCCACAGTCGGTGAAGCTGAAGCTGCGCATAAGTGAGTAGAAACTGAATCCTCCAGTAATTCCTCATTGATTCCATCCACCAATTGTTTACAGACCAAAAGCACGACCTGAAGGTGAGCTACACCCAAGCGGAGGGCTATCCCGTGGATCTGTACTATCTTATGGACCTGTCCAAGTCCATGGAGGATGACAAGGAGAAGCTGTCGGCGCTGGGCGATAAGCTGTCGGAGACAATGAAGAGCATCACCTCGAACTTCCGCCTGGGCTTTGGCTCCTTTGTGGATAAGGTGCTGATGCCCTATGTCTCAACGATACCCAAGAAGTGAGTGTGGCTCTGAGTAAGAGGGAGAATAGGTCAGGGGAATATTGACAGGAATCTTTAATTTCCACAAGTCTTGTCATGTTTTGACTTGTTCTGACTGCAAAATATTTAATATCATTAATTATTTTAATAGGATTCTGCTGAAAACCCCTTAGTTTTAGTGAATTCCGCGTTTTAAAGAAATTCCTTTAAGATTAGCTCCTAAGAAACGCTCTGTGGTAGTCATAGGCCTGAGCTGATATCAGAGATTAGTCAGCGCTTAGCCGGAAACTACGATGACTGCTGAGTGATTGAGTGACTCCTTGACTACTTATAGCCGTGAGTCATGTGCGCAGCCATGACTCTGATCGGCAGTTTACAAACTTAACTCTCTCTCTTTCTCTCTCTCTTGATTAATGCCAAATTCAAGCTAATTTCTATCTAACTTGTTGAAATATCTATGTACTTACAACCACACCATGAACACCAATCAACAACAAACTCAACAATATCAACAACAATGCGACGAATCGGCTTGAATCGGTAGACTCGAGCATCCCTGCGACAACTGCAAGGCTCCCTATGGTTACCGCAATCACATGCCACTCAACAATAACACCGAAAGCTTTTCTGTAAGAGACGACGATAATACTTGCCTAACCATCGCATACATGCAACACGTACATATATCCTGTGCCTGCCTGCCACCCTCCCTTCCTCCCTCCCAGTAGAACCCATTCCGAGTCACACTGTGCATGTCCCCCGCCTCACTCTACTCACTCCACCCCTCGTGCTTGTGTCTCTATTATGCTTACCTCGTATTTCGTATTATTATTATTATTATTATTATTGCGATTATTACTATTATTACGATCTCTCAGATATATCCATTATATGCATTAAGCCTTAGTCCTAAGTTTGTGTCTCTGTGTGTACTGTGTGTGTGTGTTTGCTGGTGAGAAGGATCTCAGCACATCTCTCTCTCTCGACACTACCCCTACTATATAGCGTATACATATATATATATATATCGTATTTATATCGTAATTATTTGCACCACTCGATGTTGTCAACAAAAGCCGTATTTATCCTTTCTTTTTTTCGTTTGTTTCTCTCTCTCTCTCTCTCTATCTCTTTTTAATTTCATTCATCCATCTATATATATATACTTATATATTGTATTCGAAAAATTGCCCGAATTCGATAAACCGATATCCGAAATTTAAAACGAAAAAAACTAGCCTGGTGGAGCCCTGCCCCAAATGCGATGCTCCCTATGGCTATCGAAACATCATGGGCTTGAGCACGGACACATATAGATTCTCTGTAAGTGGTCATCGCCCCCACCGCATCCGTATCCGGAACCATCGCCCCATCGCCTTGCACTTAACTACTCGCGGCCCGAGACCATATCCAAACCCACATCCATGTTCTGGCATTATTCTAGCATTATTTCAGTTCATTTCAAGCTCAAGTTTATTTATTTGATTTGCATTTTGGTGTTGGTTTTGTCATACTAATGTTAATGTTAAAGTTGTTGTTAATTAATTAGTTAATGTCAAGCATGATTATACACATTCTTAATGTTTACTTTAGATTTTAGATGTGTCTTGGTTATTGGTCACCTGGTATCCCTTTGTAAATATTCTAACTCAGCTGGCACACTTTTGAAAAGTTAAGGAACCTAAGTAAGAGTGGAATAATAAGGATCTATATTTATATAAGGAGTCAGACTTTTCAAATGCTGATAGTTCATATAAACCTCTGTCCGCTTGCAATTTTATATACTAGACTAGTTTATATTCAATTTTAAGACAGCCTGGAACTAGCCCATGTCTCTTATGGCGTTACGCATCTTATAGTGTACTTATTTCCGTAGAAACAATCATATCTCAGAGACTATAAGAACTAGATATATTAAACTTAAAAGCAACATTCTTAGCTCATTTAAGCAGATTTTTTTAAGCTTTTAAACGCTAGCAGAAAACATATATTGAGAAGCTCTCTAAAAAGTAGTCCAAAAATCGTAAAGAACTAATCATAACCTTGCTGTATATATATATATATATCTTATCTTACACAGAAACACTTATCTTTTGCGCTAACACTAACCATATAACTATATTGATATATTGAGATATTGCCAAGGTTTGAAGTAGCTTTGTTTTTGCTAACCGAATGGAACTGAATTCTCAACTAATCCTGAAGAACTTAGGGAAGAGCAGGAGGAGGTGTGCCAGCAGCAGGAGCTTGCCTTAACCCTAACTGCTTGCCTGATGAAACACAATCACCATCACTAAATATCACTACCCTTGCACATAAATGAATCCTTTATTAATCCATTCCAATATCCCTGGCAGAACGAGGTAAAGGAAGCGGCCGTTTCCGGTAATCTGGATGCACCCGAAGGTGGCTTCGATGCCATTATGCAGGCCATTGCTTGCCGCCAGCAGGTGGGATGGCGCGAACAGGCCCGCCGTCTGCTTGTCTTCTCCACGGACGCGGGCTTCCACTATGCCGGCGATGGCAAGCTGGGCGGCGTGATTGCCCCCAACGATGGCGAATGCCATCTGAATCCCCAGGGTATGTACACGCACTCGACGGTGCAGGATTATCCCAGCATATCGCAGATCAATCAGAAGGTCAAGGAGAATGCCATCAACATTATCTTTGCGGTGACTAAGAATCAGATCTCTGTCTACGAAAAGCTCGTTGGCCACATCCAGGGCTCCTCGGCGGCGGTGCTGTCCAACGATTCGTCCAATGTGGTGGATCTGGTCAAGGAGGAATATGCTGTGAGTATGGCTAAACAATTCCAATGGAATGGAATCTAATGTTACCTCTCCATTCCAACAGAAAATCTCCTCATCGGTGGAGATGAAGGACAATGCCACTGGCGATGTGAAAATCACCTACTTCTCGTCCTGCTTGGGCGGCGGTCCCGAGCTGCAGACCTCCAAGTGTGACAACCTGACGGTGGGCCAACAGGTTAGCTTCACCGCCCAGATTCAGGTGCTCAAGTGCCCCGAGGATCCGCGCGATTGGAACCAATACATTCAAATCTATCCCGTGGGCATCAACGAGAGCATGCTCATCCACTTGGAGATGCTGTGCGCGTGCCCCTGCGAACAGCCCGGCTCCATCGGCTATGAGAAGCATTCGCGGCACTGCAACAACTTTGGCACCTTCATGTGCGGCATCTGTGACTGCGATGAGCATCATTTCGGCAATAGCTGCGAGTGCTCCGTCTCGGACATGAATTCCACCATCAACAACGATGCCAGCTGCCGGGCGGACAATACCACAACGACGGACTGCTCGGGCCGTGGCAATTGCGTGTGCGGCTCCTGCGAGTGCTTCAAGCGCACCAATCCCGACGAGGTCGTGTCCGGCAAGCTCTGCGAGTGCGATAACTTTAGCTGCGAGCGGAACAAGAACCAATTGTGCTCTGGCCCGGACAATGGCATCTGTGACTGCGGTCGTTGCATCTGCAAGCCCGGCTGGACGGGCACCAGTTGTGCCTGCAAGGCCTCCAATGACACCTGCATGCCGCCCGGCGGCGGTGAAATCTGCTCCGGTCACGGTGTGTGCGAGTGTGGCGTCTGCAAGTGCACGGTTAATGATCAGGGTCGCTACTCGGGCCGGCATTGTGAGAAGTGCCCCACATGCTCGGGTCGGTGTCAGGAGCTAAAAGACTGCGTCCAGTGCCAAATGTATCAAACGGGCGTCCTCAAGAACAACGATGATTGTTCGCGCAACTGTACGACATTTGTGCCCATTAGTGTGGACAAGGTGGTGATCGATGAGCACAAGGACGAGCAGATGTGCACGTTCTTCGACGAGGACGACTGCAAGTTCATGTTCAAGTACAGCGAGCAGGGCGAGCTCGTCGTCCATGCCCAGGAGGAGAAGGAGTGCCCGCCCAAGGTATTCATGCTGGGCATCGTTCTCGGCGTCATTGCCGCCATCGTTCTGGTCGGCCTGGCCATTCTGCTGCTGTGGAAGCTGCTCACGACCATCCACGATCGGCGGGAGTTTGCTCGCTTCGAGAAGGAGCGCATGAACGCCAAGTGGGATACGGTAAGTGCACAGTATATGATGTCCGACAAAGTTATTGAGTTCAATATTATATATCGGAAATATCGTATAAATTGATATATATAAACTAATGCTCTCTCTCTTTTCGGTTACAGGGCGAGAATCCCATCTACAAGCAGGCCACCTCCACCTTCAAGAACCCCATGTACGCGGGCAAATAAAGAAAAGATAAAAGTAATAAATTAAAAAAAAAACAAAGGCGGAACATGAACATCTCTAAGCTAAATATTAGTGAAAAATTACGTGTGTCGTCGTCGTGTCTGTGCTTTTGAAGAAACTAACAGGAAATACCAGGAAACCCCCACAACAGCCAATATATATATATATATACTATATGTTATATGTTCAGAATACCGATACCGAAACGACGAAGGGTGCAAGAACCACGAAAGTCAAACTGCCATTGAAAACGCCTTCTAAACTAAGTCAGTCCCCCACATAGTATATATATTTATATGTATTTAATATATATATATATACACGTGAACGAGCAAAACGATTTGTGCCTTGCAACAACATATATATTTTAGACTTTATATATATATATATATATATACAAGAGCTTCCAGCAGGAGGACAACAACGCACAACAAAGCTACACACGATACAAACACACAAGAAGCGCCAGCAAACGATTATGAATTATGTATGATTCTTATGTTCTTTTTTTTAGTTTGTATTTTATTTTATTATTTTGTACGCGTATTATTTTTGTTTGAAAGAAAATTCAAGAATTAAAGGATGAAAACAGATGTGTTCCCATCCGAGTCCCCCTCTTAACGCTCCCTTCCCCTATTTGTTTTATATTAAAAAAAAAGCAAAAACAAATCTAACTTTAAAAATTAATATTTAAGCGTATTAACATTTAAGCTTGTAATTGTTAATTGTAGCCGCCTTTTTATTTAATCATTTTTTATAATAATTATTTTTTACAAAATGATAACGAGAACGGAAAACCAGAGAGAAAACAAAAAATAATAAGAAAACCGGAGAACCTAATGTGTTTTTTATACATTTTTATTTTAATTTCTTGTAATAATTAGACTCTTGTGTGTGTTTTTGTTTTATTATTGAATTTTCTTCGGTTCATTAATAGTAAATTAATACTACTATATAAATATATATACATATATATATATATTTTTTTGCCATTTGTACTGATTACTGATTAACAAAAAAAAATATTTAAAGCGTAGCAGAAGAGGAAAAACGAGTTGGTTTTTGAACGTGTTTTGAGTAATTTTTTTATTAATAATAATAAAAAAAGGAAAAATGCCGAAAACGAATTAAAAAAGTGGAAAAAATAAAATTGTTTTGATGCTAATTTTTAGTGAAATAAAAATGAGAAAAATGAAGATAATGAAAGAGTTTAATTATTGCTTTGGGAAGAGGGTTTCATCTTCGGCTTCTTTGAGAGGAAGAGAGGGAGAGAGGGAGAGAGAAGAAGAAGGTTCTTTATCTGTTTATCACTCTCAAGTTGATCTTTTTTTAGTTTTTAGTTAAATTTAAATGAGAAATTGATTAAAGAGAGCTATTAGAAGAAAAGTGTTTATTTTACGGCAATTCTGAAGGAAGTTCTATAGTCTTTTCAGAGAGAGAGGCAGAGAGAAAAACGAACCTAATCTCTCTCTTTCTTAGTCTCAAATTCCTTTTTAGAAAATTTTGAGTACAATGAAACTATTTTTATATTTCAAGATAATTATTGTGGAAAAATTGTTTTTTCCAGGGCGCTTCTGGAGAGAATTTATGGCTCCATTTAGAGAGAGATAGAATGAGAGAGAGAAATGAAAAAACGAACCTTATCTCTCTCTTTAATGCTCTCAAACTCCTTTTTCACTGTTTTTAGAAGAATACAAATAAGAAAATAAGGAAAGTGGTCTTCTTCGCCTATTCTGGAGAGAATTTCCCTTAAAAAAAAATATGAAAAAAAGAGACAAAAGAACTATATCTATCTCTTTCGCTCTGCCTCCTCCTCTTGTGCTCTTACTGTCACGCTTTCAGACTGTTTTTGCTTAAAAAATAAGTCAAATAATTTTGCAAACACTTCGAACATGGATGCCCAGTTTATGTACATCGAATATATATATGTATATAGATTTATATATGTATATATATATATATATATATATGAAAATCTGTATATCTGTATGTTGTATATATCGTTGTATACATTAGGTTCTGTTTTCGAAACAAGTCTAGGCAATGGTACGTACTAGGTAGTGTTAAAGATATACGGTTACGGATAGAGCTACATCCACGGACGCGGCAGATGCAGAGGCTGTTCCGTTCTGTTCTACATTATGTACAGGATAATATCGAGGACGAGTACGAGTGCTTGTTGGCCATAACTCATGGCTTGAGCTGGCTGCAATTGCGAGGGCTTCCTGGCTTCCTGACTTCCGGCTTCTGTGTTCTGTCTTCGAGTGGCTTCTTCCTTGTCTTCAGTTTTGTGGGCTTAAGTACGGCTTCTGAGGTGTGTGTTCATTCGTTTGTGTGTGAGTGAGTGTCTGCTGGGAGCTTCCACGTTGTAGGCTCTTGGAGCCACGTCCTCTCCCTCCCTCCTTCTCAGTCATCAGCAATCGCAGTCACTGGAGGAGCAGCTGGTGGCCAAGAGCAACCTTAGTTCCGTTCCCTGGTCCCAGGTCTCAGTGGAAGATGAGGTCCGCATCGGGGGCGCCCTTCTGGTGCTTGAACTTGTGCTTGTTCGGCTTCTGGTAGTAGCTTTGATGGCCAAAGTTGCGCTGCTGCGGCGGCAGCAGTGACTCCTGATAGTCCTCCTCCTCGATCCGCTCCGTTATGTTCAGGGTCAGGCGCTTGACCTTCTCCTTCTCCTCGCGTATCGCCTGCTCCTGACGCTTCAGGTTGATGGCCAGATGGGAGTCCGAGGCGGCCACAAAGGACTTGAACTGCTGCTTGCCGCCCTTGTGGCCGCGCACCATTAGGACAAAGGGTACGGCAGAGCCATTACCACCTCCTCCTCCACCTCCTGCTCCTCCAGATTTGCTGCTCTCTGCTGGGGCTTCGTGGCCGCCGCTGCTCGCGGTGATGCCCGGTGAGCCTGGAGCTCCATCGTGCGTCACGACGGCGCTGGCTGCCTTTGAGATCTGCAGGGACACCTGACTCGAGCTGCCATTTATCTGATCGTAGGACTTCTTCTGCAGGCGGGCCGTCATCGGCACCGGTATATCCTTGGCGGTGGCCTTCAGTGGCTCCTTTAGGCGCTCCTGGTACGAGTCCGTGGTCATCTTCTCGTACATCTGCTCAAACTCTAGATCCTCCTTGGACTTCTCCGGCGGCGGGGGCGGCGGCAGCGGTGGCTCCGTCTCGTTCTCCGTCCAATCATTGGCCTGCTCTGGCTCGGCTTCCTGGCTGCCAGCCACCTGGCGCTCCCGTTGATCGTTGGACGAACCAGAGTCCTCCTCATCGGTGACCTGTGGATATGTTTAGAACATATTATATGTAAAGGAAGCAAACTGATAGGCAGCTCACGTTATCCTCCAGCTCGTTGAGCTCGCTAATGGTGGTTAGCGCTGGATCCTGGACAGCTATGTTGCTGCTGCTGCTGTGGACACCTGTGCTGCTGCTGGACTTTAGCTGGGGATATAGCTTCTCCTGCAGCTGATCTATCGCAGCCTTGGCCTGCTCCAGGCTCTTGTACAGCTTCAGCTTGGGCCTAACGCTGGACAGGCAGTCTCGGTAGGTGTGATCCACCAGGATGGGAAAGAGATCGGAGGTGTTCTCCGATCGGCTGAACACGGGATGCGATTTCTTGAACCAGTAATAGTGCTGGAAGAACACCAGGAAGTAGTCCAGTCTGTGGAATAAAAAGGTTACGGATTAGAGAACAAAATGTAGTTCCAGGAGCTTCCCAATACTCACTTCTTGCGCGTGGCCTGGCTGGTGAAATAGGGACCACACGTGTCCAGCAGCATGCAGGCTAGCTTCAGCCGGAACAGGCTATCCGGCGGATCCAGGGGCGAGACAACGCTCTGGTCCATAGACACGCCCAGCGATATGATCGAGTACAGGGTGTTGAGGATGTGCGTCGACTCCACCAGCTTGTAGTTGTACATCTCGCCCAGATACTTGGCCATCGCTATCCGTCGCTGGGCCATCCGCGGCGAGTGGATCTCCAGCCCGGCGCGTATATCCTCGAAGACGTTGTCAATCACAACGGTCACCGCGCGCGGCTGATAGGAGCTCAGGCCCGACACCAGATCCGCCAGGCACCGGACCAAGGGGAAGCGCAGCAAGTAGGCCTTGCTGAGGCACTTGATCGCATAGCTGTTCGTCTCCGGATCCTGCCAGTCGATCCGCCTCAGCATCTTGATGCACCGCTCCACATTCTGCTTGCACAGCTCCTCGAAGATCAGATGGCGGATGTACTCGTGCATGGGCGGACGCGGGGTGGGCTCCCGCTTCGATGACTCCGGCGGCTTCACCAAATAATAGACACTCTCGATCTGGGCCGCGTGGCGTGAATCCATGGCCGTGGCCGTCTTCATGCGCAGCATTTGATCCAGGAAGACATTCATGAGGAGCCGGGCATCCCGGCAATTGTACAAATAGACACCGCTGACCTCCACAAAGGCGCAGGCCATCTCGATCTGATGGTGCTGGAAGTCGCGCAGCAGCATCTTCAGGCAGCCCAAGGCATCGAACTTCTTGAACAGCCCGAACTTGACCAGCTCGCCGATGAAGCGGACTATCTTGAGCTTGGACTCGATATTCAGTTGGTTCTTCTTGCGTATGTGCCACTTGAACTCCTTGCGCAGCAGCTCGGCCAGATCGGCGGCCATGTCCGTGTTGCACAGATGGATGATGGCCACGAAGCGCGACAGGTAGGGCAGTATGTCCAGGCGGGTGCGTTGCACCGAGAAGATGGTACGCGTTAGCTTCTTGCGCTGATGCTTCGTGTTGAAGTTGAGCAGGAACTCGATGGCCGCCGAGTCGATGAGCTCCTTGTTCACGCAGTTGAAGAGGTTCAGCAGGAAGGCATCGAACTGCTGACGCAGCTGCGTCTGCGAGTGGCTCTGGCTGGGATTCTGCTGCGGCTGCTGCTGCTGCTGCCGGCCCAGCTCCATGAGGGCACTGCCCATCTTCTGGGGCTTCACCTCCTCGGTGGACGCGACGGATGTGGCGGAGGGAGTTGCTGAAGGCACTGTTACCTCCTCGCCGACCACAGTCTCAAGCGCTGTGTCCGATGCAGTGGATGGCGGATCGTCTATATCCATTTCCGCATCTAGATTCGCCTCGATGGCCTCCTCGGTCAGCTCGCTGGGCTCCTCCAGCGTCTCCAGGTCCACTTTGGGTGCCGAAAAGTTGGGCAGAAACTGACGCAAGTCGGGCAGATCCGTGTAGAAGGCACGCGTCTCCTCATCGCCCCAGGGATCCAGCACACCAAAGGCGGCACTGTCGAGCATATTGTCGATGACAGTGCCCGGATTGCAGCACTCCGACTCCTTGGCCAGCTCTGGCAGTGGCTCCCCCAGCAGCTCCGATAGCGACTGGGCCGAGGCCAGCAGCTTGTCAAAGCCCGACTGCATCAGTTCGCATTTCTCGCGCTTCTCGGAGGATATCTCACCCTTGCACTCCATGGTGCGGCGTATGTTCTTGGTCATGTTCATCAGTTCGGCCTGCTCGGCCAGGACGTGCTTGCACAGGGCCTTGAAGTAGCCCTTGAGCATGGTCCTCAGATTGAGCTGCTTGTCGGCGGTAAGGAAATCCGACTTGGGCACCTCCACGCCATATTTGGCGGCCAGTTGCTGCATCTTCTGGGGCACCAGGCCGGCGTACTCCTCCCCGCAGTGGCGGCAGAAGGAGAGTATAATCGAGAAGTTACTGTGATCATCCTTGTCCTGGGCAATCAGATGGACCAGAACCACGCCCAGCTGGGCCAAACCAGGCTTCATCTGGATAACCCCGGAGCTAACCAGTTCGGCAAACAGGCGCAGGTCCACCCGAAGCTTGCTGGGATTACCAATCTTCTCGCCGCTCGCCTTGATGTTCAGCGCCTTCTGCCAGGCCTCCAGGAATTGCATATCAAAATCCGCATAGGTGCGATGTAGGCGGGAGGCCAGGGTGACCACGGCCGGGACGTCGGTCATCTTCAGCTTGGCCTCCGCCAGCGCTGCACAGATCTCCGAGATGTATTTGCTCAGATTGAGGGCGGCCAGCTCGCGCAGCAGCCCATCCAGCTGGGTGGCAGTGAACACCTTGAGCTTCTTCACAAACGCCGTGTTCTTCTTCAGGTTGGAGTCCAGGCGGGCGAAGTGCTCCTCGCCGGGCAGCTCGAAGTTCGAGTTCTCCAGTCGCAACTGCCGCTTGCTCTCGATCTTGTCGCGCAGCTCGCTGATGAACTGATGCAGCTCCTCGCGTTCCTCTGCCGAGGCAGCTTCCGATTCTGCTGCCTCCACCTCTACTTCCGCCTCCTCTGCTGCTGCTCCTCCTCCTCCCTCTTCTTCTCCTCCTCCACCTCCGTTCTGGTTGCTGTTGTCTTCCGCATCTTGGCCAGCAGCAGCGGCAACTGTTGTCGTGGTGCTCGCTGGCTGCGACTGTTCATCGACGGCGGCGTCGGGCGCGGGTGTTGAATCGCTAGCTTGCATGGCGGGATCGGTGCTCGGACTCGATGCGAATCGGTTTCGATTGCTCTTCGCACGCTTCTCGGTTGCTCCGTTTTGAAATTTAATCTGCAAGCAGCCAGAAATCAGATTTCATCTGTGTTTTGTTGCTCGGCTGCCTCGACTTTTAGAGATGGCCCAGCGCTGTGCACGGTGACTATCGGTAAAGCGGTCACACTGGGCACCAGTTGGGCGATAGTTCACGCGGCAATTCAGCGAAAAATGTAAATTCATGGAAAATTAAAACAAAAATTAAGTTGTTGCTGTTTAAAATTATATAATTACAAGTACCAAGCATGCAATGATTTGATTTTAGTCAGAAATTTGACTTTATTTCTAAAATTGTAAATTTTAAGCAACAAAAAAGAGAAATTGTATGTGATAAAATGGGCAAAGCTCTTTTTCGCTTATAATTAAAACAAGCATTCAAAACACAACGTACATTTTTTACATTTTTATGATAGACACAATGAAGCGGGAAGCTTAAATAAATAAATAAATAAAATAACAAGCCTTTTAATAATAAAATAAAATAAAAAATAAAAAACGGAAAAATATATGTACAATCAATTTTTCTGTTTGTTTAAATTAATTTTTATGTATGAATTATTATTATTTTCAGTTTTGTTTATAGAAATCACAAAAATTAATTTTTGCAACCGATGAGTGTCAATTTTTGTACCACCACTAAGTGTCAATAACTATCGATAGCTGCGCCAGGCCTGGTCCGATTCGATTTGAAATTGCACCGTTACTTTTGCGTTTGACAGAAATTCAAATGAAACTTAAAACTAAAACAAAAAGCAGACCAGACACACTTACAGGAACCCAAACAAAAATAAATCGAAATAAAATCAGACACAATAAAGACCATGCACTCGAACCATTTCGCGTATACCCGGGAGCGGCGTCGCTTTGGCCAGCAATGCCTGTTCCAGGACCGCAACGAGCTGATGGTCAGCATCCATCCCAGCGGCAAGCAGCGCCTCAAGTACATCCTGCGCAACCCGACGGCCAGGTCCACCCAGCTGAGCAACCAGACGGCGCTGAGCGTGATGGAGACGGAGAACGTGACGTACGATCAGCGCGGACTGTACCACTACGAGGGCGGGTGGCCCAAGGAGGTGAATCCGCTGGACGAGGAGCAGACGCAGCGCCACCGGAAGAAGGTGGAGCGCGACGATAGCTGGGGCGAGCAGGTCCTCCAGATGATTAGGAAGGTGATGAGCGTTGCCGAGCAGAACAATGCCCTCAATATCTATCAGGATTTCTTTGCCGATTTGCCGCGTGAACTGGCCCACGACCTTAAGTTCTCCTTTAAGGCGCGCATCTTGAATGTGTTCCATGACCTTTGGCTGCCTGCCAGGCCCATGACCTCCATTGAATGGATGCCCAACAATAACCGGCAGTTTATGGCACAATTTACCAATGAACCCTTGCCGCTGAACGCCTCCGGTAAGCAAAAGGATCGAGTGCGTCTCCCAACCGAGGAGCCAATTGGCGAGCAGAATGCCTTCTATATTTGGGATGTTAAGAATCCGCTGAAGCCGCGTATTTGCTATGACTGCCCGGGACACGTCCAGATGGCCAAGATCTGTCCGAAGGACGAGGCCAACATTGCGGGGGGGACGAATTTGGGGCAGGTCTGCCTGTGGGACACCTTCAAGGGCGGGCTGCCGGTGCGCACCTGCCCCCTGGAGGTGTCCCACAGGGAGGAGACCTCTGCCCTCTGCTGGGTCCACTCCAAGTCCAACACGGAGTTCTATTCCGGCTCGCTGGATGGCTCCATCAAGTACTGGGACACCAGGGATCTGAAGATGCCGCTGCAGGAGCTGCTGCTCGAACCGGAACCGAAGGATCCGCAGCTCAGAATGGATGCGCACGGGGTGACGGTGCTGGAATTTGAGTACACCATCCCGGTGCGCTTCATCATCTGCAGCGACATGGGTCACGTCTTTGTGGGCAATCGCAAGGGTATGAATCCCCAGGAGGCCCTCCTCGCCCACTATCCTCTGTTCGCCGGCCCCATAAGGAGCATTAATCGGAATCCGTTCTTTGTGAAGAACTTCCTGGTCACCGGGGACTGGCGGGCTCGCATCTGGTCGGAGGAGGCCAAAGATGGACCAAGTACCATGTATTTCCGGAAAACGAATCAAATTATGTGCGGAGCTTGGAGCACCGGTCGGTGTTCCTTGTTTGTGACCGGAGACATCAAGGGCATCTTGGATTTCTGGGATCTGCTTCTGAACCAGCGAAAGCCCATCCTCTCCATAGACTTCAAGGTGCCCATCAAGGATTTGGTCTTTCGGCCGGATGGGGATCTGCTGGCCGTTGCTTTGCAGAATGGTGACACGCAGATCCTTACGCTGGACGAGTCCATGCGAACGGCCACCGGCAAGGAGAAGGCACTAATGGCAGCTGTACGTTCTCTCACTTAATATCCTTAATTATTTCTAATTATTTTTAACACTAGATGTTCGAGCGTGAGATCTCTCGCAGCAAGCTCCTGGAGGCTCGCGTCGACGAGATGAAGCTAAAGCGACGCACACTACTTATGGCTGAGGAGGCGCGTCAGGAGGCGCAGGACGCTGCCCCGGCCCTCGAGCTCGATCCCGACAATCCCGATCAGTTTGTCTTGATGATCGAGGGCGATCAGGAGTTCCGCAGGGCCGTCAAGGATTTCCAGGACACGCTGATCAGCGTGGAGCGGAAGCGATCCAAGCGCGTCATCATCATGGAGCGCACTGTCTTCGAGGAACCGGAACTGAACGAGGACAGGGACTTTTACCCGAAGCCAATCGTTTCAATTCAAAGGCTGTCGGGGGATGCTAAGAGCACGGAATCATTGGATCGAAGATCACAGCCTTTCGAAGCGGAGTAGGAGCCCTCAAGGAGCTCAAAGGATCCAGACAGTAGTCTTTAAAACTCCCTCAGCCAGTTAGATGTCTTTTAAATCTCTTATTCACTCTAAAACACTAATTAAAAGTTGACCAAAATTTAATGTCTAATTACATTGCCTTCCTATCGAGTTGCCTGTTCAACTCGATAACTAAATCGAAATCAAATATTGAAAGGATTGCCGAATGGATTATTTATGTTATTTGAGTGATTATTGATGATTATAATGCTAATTTCTTAACCTAATAAAAAATAGCATTGAACAACTTTCCGAAATGAAATTAATGCATTTTCGACTTAGTTATGATAGATTTCGACTTCCCGAAGTTAGCTTCCTTTGCTGTCTTTGAAACATGTCAAAACATGATTAATCGATCAACCAAAAGTTTTAAAAAAGATCAAGAATAACCTAAAAATCAAAACAACTTTTTCTTTTTCAACTCGAAAACTCTATTTTCTTACCAAAACCTCTTAAAAAACTAAAAAGAACGCACAATTACTCACCCTTTTAAGCCAAATCTGAACAGAAAACAAACACATTTTCTCACTCTATGGAGTACTCTTTGGAGACTTTTATTACGACGAAATAATAATAAAAAAAAGAACAATTAATATAAACAATTAGCCCGTCAACTAGCTAGCCTTTAATTAAGTAACAACCTTTCTAACAGCTAAATTGTCTTGCTAAACTCACTTTCCATACGGCAATTAGTTGCACAGCAATTAAAAGGAGATATTAATTACACAAAACTAAAGCAGTAGTTGTAGTAGTTGTTGTTGCAGTTGTTGTTGTTGTAAAAAAAAAAAAAAAAACAATGTTAAAGCTTTATGACCCACAGCGGAAGCAGCACTAACCCAGGAATCCTCCTAGTGCTCATCTATTGCTTGTCGGTGTCGACGCCCGTGTCGAGGAAGTCGTTCACCAGACGCATCGCCTTGCGCGGTATCAGGCGACCGATCTTCTCCACTCCCACAAAGTGACGGGGAATGGCTGCCTCCTCCAGGCCTTGGCGCTGGGCCTCGATGATGGAGGCGGCGGCGGTGTCGGGAGAGATCAGCTTGAATAGGCTGGGGAAGCGGTAGCGGGGATTCTTGCACAGACCCGTGTCGATCATGTACGGATAGATGGTGGTCAGCTTGACCTGGAAATAAAAGAGAGAGATGTGTCATTATGGAAAAAAAGTTCGATATAATATCAAAAATAAAAATGAATAGAATAGTAAGTATCGAAAAAATCGAACATTAGGATATCAGCATTATCAAAGATCCTATCGAAAAATAGTTCAATATCCTTAAAAGAGTTCTATAAATCGATCGTTAAAATTTCGAAAAATATTATATTTTACTTAAATAAATCAATATTAACGAATTAATATTAAAGCAAATGTTTGATATTGATAAAAACATCGAGTTCAATTTCCTATCGTAAATATTGTAGACTTTGGCATATCGGAATTTTGCATATCGAAAATTTACATGCCTTAAAATATCTATACTGTAGAAATTATAGAAAAATATCAACAAAATTATAATTTGAATTAGATTCTTTCCCCGAATATGTTATTTTAATGCATCAAACATTATAACTGAACATAAAAATATCTACGTACTAATATATCGAATTTCGTTCGATAAAACCGATACTTTATCAATATAACGATTTCTGTTAAGATTTTATATTGCAATATCCTATCGTAAATATTGAAGACTTTGGCATATCGGAATTTTGAGTATCGAAATTTAGCATAACCTTAAAAAATCAATATTATCAACATTAAAGAAAAATAACAACAAAATTATACTTTGATTTAGACTCTTTTCCCGAATATATTGTTCTAATGCATGAAACATATCAAGATATATTGCTCTTGAAAATATCCACATATATATCGAATTTCGCTCGATAAAACCAATCATTTATCGATACAACAATTTCTGTTAAGATTTTATATTGCACTCACATTATTCTGGGGATTCTTGTGACGCAGCTCCTCGGCCAGGGCAGACATGTAGCCGCGAACGGCGAACTTGGTGCCGCAGTAGGGCACCAGGTTGATCAGTCCAAAGAGACCGGCGCAGGAGGACAACGCCACAATGCTGCCCTCGTTGCGCTCGACCATGTCGGGCAGGAAGGACTGGATCATCCAGAAATGGGACAGCACATTGATGTCGTACATCAGACGGATCTCGTTCTCGGTGTGCTCCAGCAGGGGATGGCAGGGCATGATGCCGGCATTGTTGACCACCACATGAACGAAGCCGTGCTCCTTGCGCACCTTCTGGGCCAGCTCCTGCAGCTCCTCCCGCTTGGTCACGTTGCACGTGTAGCCGTACGCCTTGCCGCCGCTCTTCTGGATCTCCTTCACCGTCTGGTTGTTGGTCTGCTCGTTCACATCCCAGCAGATGACGGTGGCCCCCAGCTTGGCGTACTGCAGGGCCATGTGCTTGCCCATGCCATGACCAGTGCCGGTGATCAGGACCACCTTGCCGCCGACATTCTCCAGGGGAGCTGGACGGAACAGATTGACAATCGCTTCGACAATGGCGATCCAGAACTTGACGATCAGCATCACAATGTCCACGATCAGGAGGACAATGTTGTAGATGTCAGTGCTGTTGCCATTGTTGCTGCTGTTGCCAGCACTGCAAATGGAAATGGAGAAGAAGAAATTTTTGGAAAAATTTTTATATATTCTAGATAAGTTTGCTGACATTTTTGATAGCAAAATCTAAGAAAGCACGATGAAATCTTAAAGAGGGAACTTAAATGTTTTGTTTTTAAGCTCTGAAATTGATGTATTCAAATAATTTCGATATTTATCGATTTATTTAATATTTTCGATAATTATCAATTTATTTAATATTTTTTGTTGATATTTCTATTAACAAAATTAGAAGTTGCTCGATTATGTCATTGGAAAGGTAACTAAACTATTTGTTTAAATACTGAAATCTGTATTATCTGTTTATAAGAAATCAACTTAAATTTATCGGAATTATATACTACTTAAAATTTATCGAAATACTCAGTCCTAAAATCGAATATATTGAATTGGTTTTAAAAAAATAATAGTTGAATAATTTTATTAGAATATTAAAAATCACACGAATAGATCAAAGCAAATATGTATATTTGATATATTTAATCGTGAAATTTTTTTATAAATTGTATATATATTTATAATTATTATATTTTTGTATAAATTCTAAATAATTATAGTATTTAGGGATCATTTTTGTATGAAATCTAAATATTTATAGTATTTAGAGATCATTTTTGATTAATGAACCTTGAACCCCAATTCTAATTGAAGTTAAAGAACTTATCTAAACATCAGGTGGTGCTATAATAATCCAGCTTAATAGCTTTCGCCTTTAGTTAATCAAGTTGTAAGTAAGTTTTAAGTAAGTTTTAACTATTATATTCCATAAATTATTATATTCCATCTTGATAACCAAACAGTGCTTGATAAAATCTTAAAAAAAAAGAAACATATTAACCAAAATTATATGTGCATTAAATGCAAGTGGCAATTAATCTTTTTTTAAACTTGACTTTTAACGTGGAGACTGTGACATTGAACCCGGGACTAACCCATTTGGCTAAGTGTGGTAATTAAGCAGATGGGTGATATATTCATATACATATATATATGCATATATATATTTTTATAGTCAGTATATATGCAGAACTTGAAATGCCTCAACTGTCATTACCAGAACCACCTTTGAACGGATCAACCTTTTGACGTAATCCCTTGTTTGAGATGATTGCAACATTTCTTCAACTTGTTACATTTTATATAGTATGTAGGTTAGACTTAAAAACAGTAATTTAGATAAGATAAGCACGGAAGTTATACTCGGAGAAAAAACATGACATAAGAAGTGTAAAAATGAGCTACATTTTAAGGTAAGTATATAATATTTTAGAGATATTATCTATATATATTTCAGAGGTAAAGCAAGGATCTGAGCTGAAGTTAAGGTAATAAGTAAACACTGCTTTTCTTAATTTATAACTTAGCTTGTCATAATTCCCCACCATTTTCCTGGTTGTATAGAAATCATATCTCTATAAAAAACATACATATATCATTTTTTTTGGGTCTTTTGTGGAAAGTGCGTGCTGTTGCTAGCTTTGACCCTTGATCCAAGCATCATTATTATAAAAACAATAAAACTAAAATGGAGTGAAGTGGAGCGGAATGTGAGTCTGGGCATGGGTGTGGATGTGGATGTGGATGTGGATGTGGATGTGGATGTGGGTCTGGGTCCAAGTCTGGCCTAATCCGGAGAGTCCAACTCTTGCATGACCAGAGCCATCACATCACATCACATCACATCACATCATTTGGGATGTGCGTGTATATGGAGCTTATCGCCATGTCGAGTGACCTTTATGGCATCCCCTCAGCTCAGCCTCCTTCCCTGCGCTACACGGCGAGAAAATATGACTATGAAATGTATACTAAATAAATATTATTACAAATTATTCTTGGCTTTAAGATCTCTTGTTAAATAATTTCCTTAAGTATAAAGTCATCATAATTATACATTAAGTAAACTTTTAACCCAAAACTCTTTACTTTTACTTATGTTTTAAATTTTTTTTTATAGAGTAATGCTTATTTTTTTTAATGGTTTTTTGAGTGGCCCGCCATGGGTCTGGGAAAAGTGGGTGTTCAGCGTTTTTCCCAGCTCGTTTTCATGTTCTCTCTAATTACACTGTTTGCCGGCACTGCAGCTGCGTGCCTCGATCTTGGTCATATATATGGCACAGATATTACTACATGTAGTTCAGTAAATATATATATATATATATATACACCATGATCGTGCCGCACTTCCACTTCCACTTCCACAAATAAATATATACAAAAAAATGAAAAAACGTCGCCCTTATCGCCGGCACTTCTGGAATGCTATTTATAAATAAATAGTACACCTTCTGACTTTCGTCGAAAGCGTGCCGATACCGTTGAATGCCGTGTTGTTTCCAAGAAAATGCACCCCACGAATAAGTTTAGGGTAGTAAAGAGTCTGATAAACTCTATTTAAGTTGGATAGATTTTCCAAAAGTATATTGAGGAAAAAGTGTGATTATATTAAAATAAAATATTAATTTATAATGCTATTTGGTTAAATATCAATTGAGTTCTAGGTTATATTCAAAACCTATTGGTTCTTCGATAAACATTTTTTGACAAGTCAATTACTAGACTCATATAAAACAGCTGTTGCCATGCGTAATTGTATTTTTTTAAGTATTTTTTAACTTTAATCTACTTTGGTTTAAAAAAAGACATTTTTGGTTTAACTTTCTAGTTGGCTTCTTGAACTCTTGATTAAATTTTTGGGTATTTGGGTATATTCTCGATATTTGGCTTACTGATTGTCCATTTTCAAACATTTTTTTCTTATGCATACAAGAAACAGCTAAAAAATGAATATAGAACTTGCAAAGAACATTATATCTTTAGGAAATGGAAGATATTTGTGCTATATAAAGACTTTGAAGAGGAGAAGAGACAATGTTTGAGAAAATCAATGGAAAATCAAGAAGGAAAGTCGATGTTCATATACCTTTGCATGAAAATCGATCATAACTAAGCCAAAAATGCATTAATTTCAAAGCAGAAAGCTTTGCTAGATATGCTAGTTTTTATTACGTTAAATAGTCAGTAATGTAAATTTAAAATTTTTAAAATTACAATTTTTTGTCAATTTGCGACAATTTTGACGATCAAATTTCGAAAAATTTGCTAAAAATTAGTTTTCGCCCAAACATGGCTAGATCGACTCGGTGTTTAATGCTGATGAAGAATATATATGATTTATAGGGTGGAAACGACTCCTTCATTTTGTTGTAGGTTTATAGCTGATATTATAATACCCTGTAAGGGCATCATAAGTTTGATAGGAAACCAAAGCAATGTACAGTCTACTACAAAAATTTTATGGTATTTCCAAAAGAATGTATTTGAAATGAATTTTAAGTTTATGCTAAATATTCAAGCAAACTGTCTTAAAAAGTTAAAAAAAAATTAAGCTAAGAAGTCAAAGATGCCTTGTAACCTTTTAAGGTAAGAATAGCTATCCGTTTTCGGTAATTATGATATATCTGAAATGTATATTTCGATATAATTCAATTTAATTCGATACACTTTAATATGTATTGATATCTTCATAGAAAATCAGAAACCACACAAATAGGTCTGGAATTAAAAATTTCTCTTTCAAAGACTCGATCTTAAGGTTTCAAGGAGATTTTTAGAAACATTTTTAGGCAACTAGAAAAACCTCTCGAGTTCTGCTTTAGTTGTTAAATCTTGCAAAGAATTTGTAAAACAAAACTGAAAGATAAATAAACCCTTTGGTTCCACGCATAACTTAAGAACGATCTTTTGGTTGAACTTGATCTGAAGCTGAAGGGTTATTTCGAGTATTTTTGGAGTTATAACTGGGGTCAAAGATTATCCGCCATCGCAACGGATGGATCTCTTCCGGCAATGAGGTGTTTTCTGGAGCACCTGCTTGAACCCTGCTCCTTGGGGAGGTGGCTTCTGGCTGGCTGATAAGAGGCAGCTATCGCTTATAACGAACGATTATAATGGGCCCCTAAGTGAACGTGTTCCATTGATAAGGCGCTGGGCTCCTCTCACTCTCACTCTCTTTCTCACTGGCTGCTTTTTTGTTGCCAACAGCTCTGGATTATTATTTTTATTTCATATTTTATATATATTTAGTTTTTTATTTTATTTTGGTTAACACTGACCTTTGCGACACTTTGGTCATGTTCAAAGACTTGTAATTAAGAAAGGATTTGCGGAAGGATCTCGGGAGACCAGTTTTTGGTGGCAAACCGTTAGCGGCTGTTAACGAATTCGAACTGAATATTGTACAGCTAAGTAAACACCGCACTACGCACCGCTCCGTGCCGCCGGTCGTATAAGTTATTATTTCAAATCTACCCACACACTCTCAGATACTCGCTCGTACTTTCAGATACACTACACTACTCATAGATACAGATACAGCTACGGCCCGGAGCGACGGCAACAGCGACGGCGACAGCGACAGAGACTGCGACAGAGCGTTCTATAAACACTGCCCCGACACATGTTCATCCGATCCGATCCGATCCGATCGGATCCGATCTATATGGAACGAGCCCAAGTTCCGCTGGGCTCCCTCCCTGCCCCGGCCAGGGGTGCTCCAGTGTGCGTTAATCAGGGTCCGATAGTAATAATAATACCAAGACCAAGAAATGATATATGCGCCCTATAAAAATACACACACAGAGAGACCTCCCCCAGATGGAGAGATACTTTTCTCTCTAGAGATTTGATATAGAGAAAAGGGGTCTCCCCCAGACTGTCGCAGTTCAGATCGCAGTTCACCGATCAGCTCGCTCTTTTCCATATGCGATTCTCAGCATGATGAATCCGAAATAGGAAGATAAGGACTTGCCTGCAGTTTGATCTTTGGCTTCCCCTATAGAACCGAACCCTTTCAGAGCTAATCTCATAGAATCCAGAGGGTATTCATAAGCAAATGCTTTGGGTGCCTCAAGATATTTGTATTTTATTTATAGAAAATATCCCATATAGCAGCAGGGAACTTGCTCTAACTTCAGTGGAACTCAAATAAATAAGATATATATATATATATTTTAGGATTTATAACTTCTATGTAATTATAATTGGAAAATTAACCCTTTTCATTATTAAGTAAGTTATAAAAAGAAGTAAAAACTCTGAAAAGATCTGGTTTTCACCCTGTACAGTTGACCCCTTTGATTAAAATTAATCTAAAGTTTCGATTAGATTGGCAGGTCCATGAGTCTGCGTATCCTGAGAAACTGCCAACTCATTATGATGAATAAGCTTATAATTTATTAATAGAGTGTTTCCCATACCATATATAGTAAATAGTAGCAAAACTAGCACTTACTTTAGTTGAATTCAAAAAAGTAAGGTTAGTTAGATAAATATATATAAACAGCTTCTTAGACTTTTAACCTCTGGCCTATAATTAACCCTCTAAAATATCTAATACGTTTTAAAAAGAATGATAAACCCTAAAAAAAACTCGTTTCCAGTCTTTAAACTTGACCTCTTTGATCTTAGCTAATCTGAATTTTCGATTAGATTTTCAGATCCATCATCATGATCATCATGATGATATAGCTTATATTTTATTGATAGTGTTTCCCATACCATAACGTAGCAAAAAACTAGCACTAACTTTAGTTGAATTCAAAACAGTAATGTTACTTAAGTATATAAACAACTTCTTACACTTATAACCTCTGACCTATAATTAACCCCTTTAAACATCTAATACGTTATAAAAAGAATTATAAACCCTGAAAAAGATCTCTTTTTTAACCTCTAAACTTGACCCCTCTGATCTTAGATAATCTGATTATTAGATTAGATTAGATTGGCAGTTCCACGGGTCCGCGTGTCCTGAGGTGCTGCCAACTCACCGTGATGAATCAGTTTGCGCAACGCTCTGTGGGTCAAAGTATGACTACCCCCTGAGAACTCACTCCAGTCACATCGATAAGCGATAAGCGAGATTAGTCAGGCGGCAGGGAAATAAATACAAAATTGCAATCACTTTTACACAATATATACATATGGTTCTGTATATAGGTTGCACTTCCATATATAAATATATATATTACGTAATTTGGCGGATCAACAATGTGGTCAAGTACCAGCCGTCATGCCCGTGTTATTAATTAATTAACTAATATAGACCAGTTGGGGCGGTTACAGGGGTTAACCCTTTCAAGTAAATGTAGAATGGGTTACTTCCTAGTTTAAAATTACCTTTAATTAACCCATTAAATGTTTAGCGGATAAGATTAAGCCATTAAAGCAGTCGTTGTGATCATAGGTTAACGATTACAACATCGATTTGGTTTGAAGGTAAAGTATAATATTATATAAAAATATAATAATATTATAATAATAATATTATATAAAATATGTAAATTATTTAAGGAGCAGTTCTTTAACTAGTGCAATAAATTTTAAGGTCACACATTACGAACTGAGATAATAATATAATAGGTAATATTTAAATAATATATAGTAGATAATATTTAAATAAATAAATCTGTCTGACACTTTAAGTTAAAAAATTATTACTAGTTTCTATGGGCTTAGGACTTGCAGCTTTTATTCTATTTATTTAAAGCTATTTGAAGTTTAGTTTAGTTTATTTTATTCTAGTTTATTTTATTAATTTATTAAATAAAATATCTAAAGAGTACGAACTGTTATGACCCATTTTATTTAATATTTATTTTGTTTATGCTTAATAATTTCTATATTTTTTCTTTTATTTTAGAAAATCTATTCTAAATAGTTTCTTTATATTTTAAAAATGCAAACCTTTTAAAACATGTGAGAAACTGATGTATATTTTCTGTAATTCCATAAATATATCTAAAATCTGAAAGATTTTGCATTAAATTCAGGCTAAGATTAAAATTTATTTTAAGTTAAGTTAAGTTCCTAATTTTAGGACACTTTTTTATTATTCAGTGCTGAATAATCCACATATTAATACTTATATATATATATATTTATATATTCCATTAATCGGATAAACTTAGAGACGCCGCCAAGGGCATCCTCTTCCTTTCCGGCCACTTGAACTGGGACACCTTGGGGCTACGGTTTGCCCACATTCCGGTTCTACGCTACGACCCGATCCGGTCTGGTCCACCTTCCATTTCAGTGAAAATCCAAGTAAGGTACATATAAGGGGTGAGAGGGGATAGAGGCCCGTCAAGGCGAGTGGGGAAACCCAATGAAATAAAACAATGCCGCCGAATGGGACAAGCTTTGGGCGTTGCATGAATGCATCCAATAGATAAACAAGATTCGTGACAATTGCAATACCCAGTTCTCAGTTCTCAGTTGTGGGTTCTGGGTTCCGAGTTCTCCAGTTCCAAGTTCTCAGTTCCAAATTCTTAGTTCTCACTTCTCAGTTCTGGATTTCTGCGTGTGGACGCGGCTGGCTAATCGAATAAATTAGCTCGCATTACCGCAGCGCTTGACTGGCTTATTGTTTTCAGTGCGGCGACGCTTGCATAAATTTCGTTATGATCGCCTCTGAAGTGCATCCGTCAGATGCAGTCTGGATGCATCTGTATCTGTATCCGTGGCCCTGTATCCGTGCATCTCTCCAGGGGCGGCATCCGAATGTGGATACGTGCCAATTACAGCCAATATGTGTGTCTGGGTCGGGGTCACCTTCCGATCCGTTCGGATCCGATCTGGAGCCCCCGGATCGTTAGTTAGCCAGTTAGCTTCACCCAGCAATTTGCCGTTATTACATTACTACTAGCTACACTGGGCGAAAAATTGCCAAAATCAACTTATATTTACTAACCAATTTCAATACAGTTTCGTACAAAATATTTAATTCGATTGCGGAAATGCTTGTTGTCTGTTTTTTGAAACGAAATATTGATATTTGTTTAAGAAATCAATTTATTTATCGAATTTCCTGTCTCATATCGATTCAGTATCGATTTATCGATATTTTTCCATCTCTGCGCTTACAAGGTATCCTGATTTAGGTCAGAAGTTTGTAACGCAGTGATGGAGTCATTTCCAACCCCATAAATCATATATATTATTGATCAGCATCAGCAGCCGAGTAAATCTAGCCTTGTTTGGGCGAAAAAAGAAATTTACAAAATTTTTTTAAAACTTTATAAGGAATTACATCGATTTCGATTTCGATTTTTTAAAATAATAAATTTAAAATTTTAAAAGCTAATTTTTTAATCTAATAAAAACTATCATAGAATTGAAATGAATGCATTTTTGGCTTAGTTATGATTGAATTTCATGATCCATTTTTGGCTTTATTACGTTTTGATTTCTCCACAAAAAATGATATCAATAAATACCAATTATTTAACAAGTGATAAATATTCCAAAACACTATTAAAATCTTGAATAACTAATAATAAAATATGAATTTATATGTAATTGTTTGTAGCAGTGCATAAGTATCTTTTTCCGCATGTGTTACGGGGTCTCCAGTTCAAGTTGGACTTGCGTTAATATAACGACCGATTGCATTTGTTTATATAGCACATATAGCACACATATAGTATCTGTATGTGTGCTTGCAATAAAATTATATTTTATTGCGGCACACAATTAGCATAAACTATTTCGAGAGGTTATCTGCCAGCAAAGTGAGGGTACAAATGCCAATAGTCAGAGTTACACCGAGTGAATCTCAGATTGTAACTTGCATCTTCAAACTCTTTTATTTTTCTTTATGCTTTGATGTTGTTTATTTAATAAATAATATATGTTACAAATACGCAAACAAGTTAAATTAAATTACATTAAGTTGAGTATCTCCCAGCTCAGACCTGCAGAGTGGAGAAGAAGGAGACGACGGCGCTGTCCGTGGGCAGGCACTGGCCAAAGGCCTCGATGAGCAAAGGCTCCGCGGTGACCGTGCCCATGAAGTCCTCCATGGAGACCTAATCAAAGATAGTCAAGATTATTCAAGCCACAAGGAGAGGAAGGTGAGGCAACATCACCCACCTTGCCATCCTTGTCCAGATCAAACTTCTTCAGCACAATCTCCACTAGATCCTTGACACCCTCGTCTGGGTCCTCGTCCTGCGGCTGCTTGATCAGGCAGTTCCTCAGCAGCGTGAACATCTCGTCCTTGGTGATGAAGCCATCGGTGTTGAGGTCATAGACCCGGAAGCAGAAGGCCGCCTTCTCCGCCGACGTGCCGCGCAGGAAGGTCGACAGGCCAATCAGCCAGCCCTCGAGGCGCAGGGGGAGACCCTCGTGGGCCTTGTCCCAGCTGCAGAAGATGCGCTCCATCAGGATCTCCTCGGTGACAATGTCGAAGGTGCTGTGCAGCAGCTCCCGGAATACGATGCGATCGATGCCCTGGGTATGGGCAGGTTATCAAGGAAATGAGAAGGAAAGATTATATTAGAAAATGTCAATTATATTAAATTAATATAGTTTAAAATAAATTAATTAAATTAAAAATAATTAAAGAATACAAAAAAATCAAATTATAAAATTTAATAAAACAAAAAAATAATCATATAAATAAAGAAAATTATTATTAGTAATTAACCAAAAGAAACAAAATTTAATTTAATTTAAATAATGAATAAAATTGCAAAGAAAATAACATTTAAAATGCAGTTTAGAGTCCATAATCATTATTAATTAATATTTTAATATTAAAACAATTTAAGGATATGTAATTAAAACTATAACTAATTGATTAAAAAATAATAATAATAAAATTAAATATGAATAAAATTCAATAAAAAGAAAGCTAAAAAAATTATTTTAATTTGAGGAACAAATTTTATAAATTAAAAAATAACTAAGAAAATTTAAAATAAAATGTATTAAAATTTAAAGTTTATATTTAAATCAAAGTAGAGTAAATTTAGTAAGTAAGCTCTGATTTATAGAGTAACACTGATATAAAAATATAGTAGCATAAAAACCTAAATCTAAGCCCACGGAATGCCCCAGAAATTGTTGCCGGGTACATGTTGCCAGACAGATGTTGAGCAACATCCATGACTGCTGCTGGCAATGCAGCCATGTTGCCTAGGTTTATCCTTTAGAAAAACTTTACGTATTCCTAGCTATGTTTCCTCTTTAATTCTATTTAAACTTTACCTAATCAAAACTATAAAAAGTATTATTATTTAACCAAAAATTCAAGTAAATGGTTTCCTTTTCTACCAACCTTTTTATGGCGTTTCCTCTTGGATTTATTAATGAAATGTTTGATTTGTGTGCACGGTAGTAGATGTGACCCAAAAATTTAAACTATATTTATTTTAACTTCATAATACCTTTGGAGGCTCTATCGCTTATAGTTCCTGAGATCTAAGGGCTTAAAGTGTACTTGCTAGCACCTTGCCGCAATTAAATATTGTAGCATACTTTTGGAGGGCTTTAAAAGTGATTTCCAAAACCAACACAAACTTCTGCAGCACCCTTGCATATATATCTATGTATTTATGATCTTAATAAAACACTAATATCTTACCTCCACAGCGGCATGTGGCTTGGCAATGGCCGCACTCGAGGAGCTGGAGGCCAGCGTCTTGGCCGCATACTGACAGTTGGACACCAGCTTGCGATAGATCCGGCAAAGGGCATCCAGCTCGTCCCTGGTCGAGGAGAGGGAAGGAAGACTATGGTTATATGGGGAAAGACCTCGTGAGGAGAGCCGGGTGATAGATAGTACTTGGTGAAGCGCGTCTTCTTGCGCAGGCTGTCCAGGAGCTTGGGATTGATTTTGCCGCTCAGCTCATCCATCCTCCGTTGCCGCTGTTGCCGTTTGTTCTGCAAGGCAGCCGCCGCGGCCTTCGACTGTTGGTGGCTCGAGTTGCGCTTGCCGCTGGCGAGGAACACGGATACCGTTTTCAGTATCGTTCGACTCGCATGTAGCGTGGATCTGGCGGCGCCTCCGCCTCCGCCACCGCCACCTCCGCCGGCTGTTGTTGCCACTGTTGCTGTGGGTGCTGCACCTCCTCCTGCTGCTCCTGCTCCTGCTCCACCTCCGCCTGCTGCTGCTTGGGGTGTCGGTGTTGGCGAACGACCCTTGCCGGCGGCGCCCGCCTTGCCTGCAAAAACAAAAAAAAAAAAAAAATACAAAGAGAAACACAAATTGCCAGTTACATATACACCTCCTCCTCCACCTCCACCTCCTCCCTCCAGTCGGGTGCGTGTCTCTGTGGGTTTGCTACTTTATGTGTCAAAGTCGACACGCTCACCCGCCGGCTCCCAGCTCCCAGCTGCCCCCAGTGCTACCCCAGCGCTCCTTCTGGAGAGCCAGAGCCAGAAAAGCCCTTCAACTATGTAATGTGGAGCACAGAGCAAACAAAAGGCCTGGAAATGCAAATGTGGCGCTTTCATAGCCGCCGGAAACCCATTCGGAGCCCATCGAAATGGGTAATAGCGTTCACATTCTGCTCATAAATTGTTTTGGCGACTCAAATGCACTGAGAGAAATCGATTTAGTGGGAGAGAAATTATGTGGAATTGGTACTTAAGAGCTAAAATTCACAAGACTCTCGGGAAGATCCCTATAGAAATTTATTTTGAACAGGAAGTTTGCCAGAAAGTAACCTTAAACTCTATTTTGTATTTGTATTTTTTTCTAAATTTTAAAATTATTTAAAATAAGCATAAATATTTTTTTTATATTATTTAATTTAAGCATTAATATTAATTTATTGATATTAATTTATTAATATTGATTAAAAATATACACAACACTGGAAATAGAAGAACAGATTATAATAACTAATACAATCTAACTTCTCCCCACAATAAACTCTATTTAAAAAGAAAAACAACGCCGGCGATTTTAAATCTCTTTAAAATGTTCCAAAAAGTATGCAATAAATATTTTAAGGCATCAAATTAAGGTTAATCTCTTTTCTTACCTCTCAGGATGCTCAGGAATTTACTGAAGTTCTTAAAAGCCTTAAAAATGTGTCTTAAAAGTAATCATTTATACTTTTTAGGTACGATTTTAAATGTTGTAGCATAATTTTAGACATATTTTCAAGGGTTTTAGAAACTCTATTGATTTCTGAAGCAACGCAAGGTGCAAAATTTTGTATTACCTTAGTTTTTGGTAATTTTAAAAAATTTGTTTAAGATACTAATAATTTTTAAGCAGAAATAGCATATGATATAAGGATTTCTCCTTCAAATACTAGCAATAATTTTAAAATTAATTTAAAGAGTTGGAAGAAGAACGAAAATAATTGTAATTTAACGTAAAATTTAATTCTTTTTCTGTTTTTTATGCAAAATTTCACCCCCAATTTTTCTGAGTGCACTCATTTGCTGTTGTGTTCACTTTGATTTCAATCTGTACTCGTACTTTTCGCCTCCCAGTGCCTCCCGACCATTGTTTTGTTGTGTCGTGCTCCTTTGTGAGCCTTCGAGAAAAATGCTATTATCTAGTGATTACCCGTATAAGTAGCGGAGTTTTTTTTTTTTTGTATATGTATCCCCCTCTTCACCATTTTTTTGTTGCCCCCGAAGGCACTATAATTTTATTAGCATTTCCATTTGCCATTGTTGTGGGCTCGTCGGCGGGGCATGCATGTTAGGACATGTCTAGAGCCGTTCCCATGTGCGGCATACGGTTTCCAATAATTTGTTGATATCGGTTGCCAAGAAGGGCTTTACTAGCTCTTGGTCTGGCTCTTGGTCTGGCTCTAGCTCTTGGTCTGGCTATAGCTCTGCTTTTGGCTCCTCTTTCCAAACTCTCGACCACTGTTAAGGCAAACAAATCAAACATGTTTGGACCTGGCAGTCCGTCAAAATAAAATGGCTGCAGTCTGTGCACTCTTCTCTGGCTCCCGGCTGCAATTTCCTGTGCCAGGACATGTTCGTACATGTACCATGTGACAGGCGGGCCTGGACGACAGGCCATGTCCTTGCTTTTCATGTGTGTTCCCTTGGTTTTTTTGGCCAGGAGTGCCGCCAATGATTGCTTCAGTCGCGATTGGCAAGCCAAAGGCAAGAATCCTGTGTTCCCGGGCTCTCTCTTGATGGAATTTGGGAAAGTATTATAATTTTGGATTTATTAATAATATTTATCCCTGAATTTAAGTAATTGCTTTCTTTTGTTTAGTATTTATTTTGCTACATTTATTCCCTTTAATCACTTTTCCTTGTTGATTTGCTTAGCAACGATAAATCAATAGTCGATTTTCCTTAAACTATAAAATATTTCAAAGGATTTTGGAAACAGCTTGGACTTCAGAAAGATTGAAACTTGTGGACAAACTTAGTTATTTCATTAATAGTGAGTACTCTAAACAAGAAAATTTAATTAATTCTAGTTTTTTTCGACTTTTTTCAGAGAGCTTTAAGGGCTAAGAAGTCCTTATTGAAATGAAAGCAATATCCTTGCTATAGAAATAACTCAGACTAACCATTAGTAGGCCAGCAACATTTATAATGTATTTAAAATCCACAAGGCTCTAACTGCAGGCTTTAAAACTATAAATCAAGGAACTTCTTGAATTCCTGCAAGCCAAGGAATTCCAGGAAGGAAGCCCCTTCTGGAAAACTGGCAAAACTGACTTCAACTATTTTGTATTCCGTTTGAATTTGGGGCTGGCCAAGGCTGCTACCCAATTGCTAGGGCAATTGTCGAACCGCCAGAAGTAATTACAATCCACACTGACACACCACACACACACACCACACACACACACACCATACACACACACAGGCAGACGAAATGTTGTTTTTTATAGATCTTTAAAGTAGATACCCATGGTCGGTCTGCTCCTGGCTGTTGCGGTGGCTCCTGGCTGCCGTTGCTGTTGTTGTTGTTTTGATTGCGCGATTAACTCCACGCAGGAGCGTTAAAACCGTGTCCCTCGGCCCTTGGGCCAAAACGAAAAAAGCCAAGGAATCAAAAAACAAATGTAGAGCGCGCGCGCCTTTCAGCCAGTTTCCAAGGCGAAGACAGGTCCTTGAAGGAGCTGCCACCCCCCCCCCTACCCAATGCCAGTTTGGACCTAGGTAAAGCTATGTAAGTGTAACCGTTCCAGTCTATTTGGGGCCAAAACACCAAACTTATTGACAAAACAGGGCCAAGACGAGGCTTTCGCCCACCGCATTCCAACAAAGGCAATGTAAGCTTTAAGATGAGTAACGCCATACGAATTTTAGAAGCTTGCATAGTGTAATGGAGTCATTTCCGATCCTATAAATCATATGTATTCTTGATCAGCATCAGAAGTGGAATTGATCTAGACACGTCCGGCAAGAAAATAAAAATTATAAATATTTTTTAATTTTGAAAATTTTATAAGACGTTAAAATTGTCAAAATTTGACTAAAATTTTAATTTTTTTTAAATTATAAATTCACTTATAAGATTTGTTAAAGTAATAAAAACTTACAATTGAATTGAATTGAATTTAAGGCATTTTTGGCTGAGTTATGATCAATTTAAAACTGCAAAGATATACAAAATTTTGGCTAGCCGAATACAGCTTCCTTTCTTCTTGTACTTCAGATTGTCGTAAGTCAGTCCGCCGACATAAACCCAATCCAATAGATAATAATCCTTTTTAAAACTATAAAAAATCGTGCAATATGGAGACTATGTGCAGCGCATAAGTCCTGTTCTCTAAAACAGCAACAAATCTCTGAAAAAAACGAATTTGAAACGAAAAAAAATAAATTTAAAAAATCAACATAATCTCGAATCGACTTTGTACTAGACCGGATTATGTCGCTATGCAGCACCGTATATATCCTTTACAATTTTTACCCAAAATTGTGCTGGTTTTCTTGGTAGCAGAAATTATTCCTGCATTTGTATGGGCGTTATGCATCTTATAATGCTGCAACAGCTTCCCGCTTAGTTTTCAATTTCTAAAAATATCAAATGGTGTTTCTTTAGTTTTTTTCTTTTGTTTCCTCTTTTATTTGTTAGATTTCACTTTTGTTTCGTAACAACATATTTTTTGTTTTATATTTTTTTCTGGTTTTTCGTTTTCCCTCCGACTCCTTCGATTGCTTGAATTACGTTTTAATTATTGTGTGTCCTGATAGATAGATAGAATCAGCATATATAGGCGCGTGTGTAACTTATATACAACTATCAGATAGATTACTCTGTTCATTAATTCTGTTTCTGTTCGACTTAGGCGTAAGTATTGTTATAATGTTGTGGTTTTTTTTTAGTACACAGTACAGTAATGTCTATATATGTCTGCACTTTGATTTGATTTCTTCAGTTAAGTTTAAACCCGCAGCGTACTAACCCAGTTCCACATTCAGATCGGTTTCCTTTGACAATTTGGGTTGGGATTTTCGGGCTAATGATAATAATTATTAGAATTTAAAAAAAAGAATAATAATATTAATAGTAATTATAATAAAAATAAACAAGTGTAAATTTTGGCTTAAACACGGTGTGGCATAAGTTAAGACATAAGAGTTATTGCATTTAATTACACGTTCAATTCGAAATCCTATTTTAAAACATTACATAATAACCGTACAATATAATATTAATTAACAAGAAAATGAACTGCAACGTTTATTCTGTTCCACGGCTTCCTTCCTCTAGGATTTGTCTTGGTTATCTTAATCGTTTTTCGCAGGGCCAAGGCTGCTTAGTCAAATGTTATTGGGGTTTTCTCCTTAGTTTATCCAGTTAAAATTTTGAATAATATTAAAATTGAACACACAGAGACTGAGACAGAGACGTAACATTTAAATTGAAAGATTCTACGAAGCGAACATAATAATAATAATCCTAACCCTCTTAGCCACAAAAGTAAGTCACTTATTATTCATATATTACTTTAGAAAGTGACTTTCGAGGGTTAAGGCAAAGCGAACTTTGTCCAGATCCTTCAGCGGATGCGATTGGAGTTTGGATTGTGGTCAAGAGCAGGTTGTTATCAGTTGTGTGTCTGTGTTGTGGTACTTTTTGATCTCTAAAACTCTATAGAACTTTGTAGAACGATGGAACGAGGTCTGAACAAAGCCAAAAGCACACCTTCTTAATCATTATACAATATTCCTTATTCATTATTCATTATATTGCCAGGGTCTGTGTGTCCGTGCACTTACAATAAGCATGTTTCTTTCTTAAATTGTTTGTTTGTTTCCTCTTCGTTTCTGTAAGTTCCTTGCTTTGCTCTGTTACAATCCTCCAACCTTGCTCCAATCTTAGCCTTTTCCATTTGTTTCTCTTTATCATTTATCATTTATCATTTGTTATCCTTGTTAACAGCTACTGATGGCTAAAACTAAGAGTTTTTAAATCTTGTTTTCTGTTTTTCGTTTTACTTTCCGCTTACATTTAGGTAAATGCATACATATAGTAAGTGTATATACGTACATATATATATGCATTGTGTGTATATATAGTGTATGTATATATATATATATTTGTTTATATATATATATATATATATATATTTATATGCATGTATGTGCGTGTGTGCACGCCACATCATCGAATCACTTTCTAGCTTAAAATCCAAATCATTTATCAATTAAATCGAGATATATATATATATATATATATATGTTATATATATATATATACATATATTGTAGCTTGCTTTCAGAAAGTGAGAGGGATTTATCCTTTTCCTTTGTATATATATATTAGGCTGTTGTCAGTGTTAGTGTTAGCGGTAGATCCTTAGTTGGCTGCTGCTGTTGGCATTCCAACCGATATTATAACTCCATATCCCTGGCCTCATCCTCACTATAATCGGACATACTCGACTCACTGTCGCTGCTCTCACGCTCCTGCTGCGCTGCCCGCAACGCATCTTCGGTAGCATAACGCTGCACATAGTCCGCCACCTTGCGATGATACTCCTCCGGCTCGTGCAGGTACAAAGCGGCCGCGTCCCGATTGAGCGGATCGACCGGATTGGGATATGTGAGCAGCTGGGGCAAGAACGATTCAAAGATGTTCGATAGATCGTACAGCGCTGTCCAGGCCTGATTGATCACATCCAAACAAACTGTCCCAGAGGACTCGTCAATATTCGGATGGTAGATCTTGTTCACAAACCCAATGCTGGGCGATTTGAAGGGATAGTTGTCGGGCAGGTAGACGCGCACCTTCCACACGCCGCCCTCGTACGGCGTCTCTGTGGGGCCAAAGAACTTCACATGGAACTCGTTGAGGCCGCCGAGGATGGTGACCTCGTGCTTCGATTCGATCAGCTTGATCACATCGTTGTCCATGCGACGCTTTCCGGCACTCGGCGAGGACATTTTTGTAGCTTATGTGGGATAGGGACTGGGAGCTTGAAGTTGCAGTTGGGCTTTTGATTGGTTTGGTTTTGATTTGGTGTGGAGTAGTCGTCGTCGTTGTCTTTCTTTAAGGCTAAGGTGGTGTATTTTTGTCAAGTATATTGCTATTATGGTTCCTTTGTCCACTTCCTGTTGCTCTTCGTCGTCTGCTGCTCCACCGCTGGCTGCGAACTCCTCCGCATCCGTCAACTCTCACAGGCAGGATCCAGAGCGAAAACGGAAGAACTGTCGCTGTCTGCAAAAGTAAGGAAACTCGTAAAAATGGGTATTTCAAAGTGTAACTTGATTCATTTCAAATACATTAAATAAAATAAAATAATTAAATTGAAAAAAAACAAACACCAGAAGCAAATATGGCAGACTTTGAAGTGTTCTTTGGGCTTGGCATAAGGCTCGAAAGGATATAGAAGTCACTGAGAATTCAAAATCAATGGAAAATGGCGCCAAAATGTATGCTAAGCAAATCTGGTTGGTATTTTTAAAACGGCGAAGTTGTTTTCACATGCACAATGCCAATGTGTATCTTAAATAAGATGTCGCCTTCTTTTCGAGACCTTCAAAAACGGCATAAAATCGCCCCCAACACTTGAACAGAAAAAAAGGCGCGAAATTAAATCCTTGAAATGGAAATACGTCCTTGTTTCTATTTTGTAGTTAACCCACAGCAGCCTTTGGGAGCTTCCAAATTCCAAAGTAGTTTTGAAATTCAATTCAAAATTCGATTCAAGTCAAAAATATTCGCCTAGACTTTCGATTATAAGCCATTCCTCCTCCGATTCCTGTTCCGATACGATCTGGAGGATGTCGCGTTGCCTTCTGAGTTACTCAGTTATCTATATATATTTATATTCATGGTTATGTAGGTCACCAAGCTGAGCGAATCTCTTCTGCACACACACACACACACACACACAACACACACTGGTGGAAATGCATACTTGGCCTAAATGAGGAAACTATGTCAGCAATCTGTGACGTCGTAGCTTAAGCCACTCTCTTTCCTCCTCTCTCTCTCGCTCTTAACTACGTCATTGCCATTTGCAAAAATTTAGTGTCCTTCGAAAGGGATCTGCTAGCCGGAATTATGCTGCATACTTTTCGGGACACCGTTAAGCTCTAGCTCTGACTGGCCGTCGCCAGTCGCCGTTGCTCTGGGTGATGCCGTTTCAATTTCAATTTCCTTTTCCAGTGGGGCGAGAAAGGAGCGAGTGGAGCGAAGTAGAGTGAGGTGGGGGCAACGACGGAGCTCAGATGGTTTGGTGGCTGTTGTTTTCAAACAAGCTCAGCTGTTTAATGTTGTTGCTCGCTCGAAAGTCAAACAGCAAGAGAGAGGGAGAGAGAGAGAGAGAGCGAAAGGCGCGAGAGAGAGAGATAGTGGGGTTGAGAGAGCAAGCGAGAGAGAGGCCCCACAATCATCTTGAAATCAACAAATGTACCGTGGGCCTTAAGGAGGTGTTATCCGTTATTACTTTTATATTCCATTGACTAGGTTTGATTGTATTGTATTGTATTGTATTTTTCAATCTAACAAATGTCGCTTATATGGCATGTAAACAAAAACTACAAAATTTAAAAATTGTGTATTCTCTAAATTAAAATATTAAAATCCGAAATTAAAAAGAGTTTGAAATTAACAGCTGGCAGTTGAACCGAGCATATTCAGTTAGGTGGCAGAACTGATCCACTGTGCCATCGGACTACTATACCCATTCTTTTCGTCGCCTTTGCATCACCACTCTCTCCCGCTCTGGGATGAGCTAATTCTGCTGTTACTTCGCTCTCCACTCTCTTGCATTTTGTGTGTGTGCGCTTGTGGTGCTTTTGCTTGTGCCCGAGCTCCCCCGTCATCCCGTCTCTTTCTCGCCCCCCATCACATCAAAAATCTTTCCGTTTCTGTCTTTGCCACGGTTTGGCTTCGTTAGTTTAACAAATTGTGAAATTCTCTTTCGATTTCTGTATAGCATTCGACTATGTGAGTGTGCATCTGTGTGCGTATGTGGAGAATCACTTTTGCTGTGGCTTCACTGTACCCAATAAGCGAGGTATTACTGTTCGAGCTCCATTTTGCCCTTGTTTTTGGTTTTACTATTGGCTTTGCTTTTTGTCTGCGAGTGCCTTAGTGTGCGAGAGTGATGCGCCCACATGGAATATCAACAATAACAAAAACCAAAAAAGAAAAGGAAAATAAATGAATGCTAGTCAGCTGCAACTTGAACGAACAATTTGTTGGTTTTGTCACACTCAATATCTATTTAATAATTATTTAAATTTTAAAAGTACACAAAGAGTATTGAGAAACGCTTCTTATCAAAACCACACAGCACACTGCACACGCACATGCACACTTACGCTCAGACTTTTGTAGAATTATGAAAAACATAGTTATACATTTTGGTTATTTACTTGCAACTGCTGTGCTCGTTGGGGCTGTTATTGTTGTTGCTGCTACTGCCTCTCCGCCTCCCTTATGCACATAGGAGCTGCTCTGCCTGCTGTGTGTGTGCGTGTGTGTTTTCGCTCGTTTTGTTGTCTACTTCAACTAGTTACTGAAAATTAACTGGCAACAGAGTTTCGAGCCCCCAAAGCAGAAAGCAGAAAGCAGCGCACGTTGGAGCAACGCCAGCAGAGGCAGAGCCAGAGCCAGAGCCAGCATGAAGCAGAGAGCGACAATCAGGAGAGCAAGCGCAAAGCAGAGAGTGCGAGGGAGTGAGGGCGTCAGGGAGCGGGAAGAGGAAGAGGGTCGCCGACGCCAGTGCAGTACTACTTACTCCCCATCCCAGCCCATCTCCCTCGCACACCCAGCAAAGCCAAATCATAATAACACAGCGATGGGCAGCAGAGAGGGACAGCGACCGAGAGCAGAGAAAAGAAAACCAAAGCAAAGTGAAGCAAAGCAAAGAAAAGCTATAATCAAGGACAGCTGTAAAATGCAGCAAGGCAAAGCCACAAAAACAAAAGCAAAAGAAAGAAATGGGGAATAACAGCAGGGCTACGGATAGGATGGAGAGGCCAAAGCCGAAGTGGCGATGCCCTTCAAAAGTGCACGTGTGTGTGGAGCCTAGCAACAAAAGACCCACCGCACACCAGAATTGAACGAGGTCAAATGCAACGGTTTGGCGAAGGGTTAAAAATACAGCCAAGCCAAATCAAGGCAAAGCCAAAAACAAAACCAAAATTAGGGAGACATCTTTGGAGGTGTTTTTGCAACACACACTGACATACACACAATGCCTATTGGGTCATTGACTGCATGTGTGCGAGAGGGGAGAGTTATATGTGCATACATTTATTTGTGGGGCCAAAAAATTTAGCAAATGAGTTTTTACTCCGCATTTCAACACATTTAATTGTACGTGGTGATAAGATTTTTAAAACGCAAAAGCAAAGGAGCGGGGCGGAGGAAAGCACACAACGCAATAAGCAATAAGCAGGCCAAAAGCAAAGTGCGTAGTTTTCGGGGAGGTGGAGTGGGGGTGCTGTGGAGCGCGAAAGGGATGGCAATAGCACAACAAAGAAATGTTGCACTTAACGGGAGTTAAAGAGCACGAACAACACACACCCGCACGGCGATAGGGCATTTGACTAACGGGAATAGACCGAAATAGAGTGAAAACAAATTGGCAAGAGCCAGCGCAATTGACATGCATTGCAAATCGAAGTTTGCTTTTGATTTGCGAAATTAGAAGGATAGAGCGAGGTGGGAAGAGGAATGGCTGACAGTGGGTGCAAGTGGTAATGGAAGTGGAAGCGGGACGGAGATGGAAAACATTCACAGCTGTGCGGGGGTCAAGCTGCCATTGTTGTTGTCGCATTCTCACACACACACCCAGACTCAAACGCGCACAGACACAAAGAGGCTTTCAGTCATATATACATAAATGTACATATATGAAATGCAGTAATTCTATTTTTCATCAAACAATTATACATACATATACACACACGCTCCGAACTCGCGTGAGTTTGTATTTCTGTCGTATATTCTGTACCTTTTTATTTTGATTTCTCTTTTGTGTGTATTTCTGTGCTCGCTGTGCTGTATGTTCTGTTGTTGTTTTGCTGTTGTTGCTGCCTCCTCCGTTCTGGCTGCTCGTGTTGTTGCTGTGTTTGTAGTCGCGGATGCTGATGGCGGCCGCCTTCGATTTTTACGCTTTGATACTTCCTCTCCACATTGCCTTTTGCACCGATCGCGATCTGTGCATTTTCTTGGTCTTTGCTTCTTCCTTCCTCCTCCCCCACTAGGCTGGCAAACTATCGGTGGTACTATCGAGATATCGATTTTTACCTTTCTGGCCCATCATCGATAGTTTTTTTTTCGCAATCGATGGTGCTCTGCAGCAGGAATGTGATAAGAAAAATGTACAAAAATTAAATATTATATAATTTCTATGTAAAATGCATCCTATTTTATATATATAAAATACTTTCCTCAAAGTATCGTATAGCAATGTCAACTCAAACAAATTATCTGTCGTATGAGTAAAGTAAAACAAAATGTTCATTAAAGCCAATGTAATTATTTTCCAAAAATATGTGGCAATTTATGTAAGCAAAGGGCAGTTTCTTTAATATTCAGAAAGGTATCGATAGTATTTACTATTATTACCATTGAGTATTTAAAATACCAAAAAGAGGTCAGAATTCAATCGATTTGAAGTATCTTTTTATTTTCAGCCGATAATATACCAAAAGACTCTGGAAAACGCATTGTTTTGTAACAATTATTAATAAGGTAAAAAATATACACTCTTTACGCGCCTGTCTTGCGCCTAAATAAAGATGTAATAGTTACCACTTGGTTTAATAATTTATGTTACAAAATAATTTTAAATATTCACAGTTGTGGCGCCTGGTTCACCCAAGTTCAATTACTATCTTGCGTATTTTCGGTATATACTGCTCCCCGTTTCGGTATATTTCGACAATCTCGTTGGTATTTCAGCCACAATCTGGCATGGTTCTCTCGTTAGTTGTTTTTGGTCAGTTGTTTTTCGCGCTTTGTTTTTTTTTCACCATCGCAACACGGTATTTTCGTTTGGGCCAAGTCAAGACGAGCGGCGTCCATTTCGACCACTTTTTATGGCCCGCAGTTCTTAATCTTATCGGGCCTCAAAACGCGGGCGATGAGTCGAAGCGCAGAGTGTAATTGAATTTCGCCTAACGGTTTCGGTTTCGATTTCAATTGCGGTACTTTTGAGTGTGCGGATTTTGGGAATAGTTTTGTTTCGTTTTTGTGTGAGTGTTTGTGTGTGTTTGATCTGTTCCCCTGATCTCGGCCAGAACCGAACCTCAAGTGAACCATGCCCGTGAAGACCGTGAACCGCCAGCAAAGCCAAACGCCCGCCCAGCAGCTGCAGATGCAGCAGCAGCGGGACTTGGAGAATGGCCTGTACCCCACCATTCCCCCCGAGCGACGCTCGCCCCCCTCACGACCGCCGACGCTGCGCCAGGACACCATTGACATGGAAGAGATCCCGCTTAACCAGACCAACTCCCAGGAGCCGGAGGATCGGCGCAAGATGCGCGACATATTCGACAAGGTACAGTGGCGACCCTCGCAGATTCCCCCATTTTTTGTTGAAATTCCGCGAAAACTGCAAAAAACTGCACAATTGTAATTATAACAGCCGGCCCGCACTCACACCCATGCACATGCACACACGTACGCTTGGCTTAGCGGTGAATGAAGTTGCTTGTGTTTTGGCTGTGGTGTCGTCTCTCCGTCTTCTTCTCGCCCTTGGTGAAAGTTGCCTTTGGCGGTGAATCATCTGCTAGCATCGATCCGCTAGTGCTGCGCTCTTCGCGCTTCCTAGAAGAAGAGAGAAGTAAAACCCCACCTTAACCCATTAGCGGCCACTGGTCGCAGAACGGGACACACGCACACGCTCCTTTAATAAAATGTATTTTTTAATTGGCGGTAACTTGGCATAAAAAAGCAACCCCCAAAATAACACCATTCATAACACAGCTAAATAACTGTTGACCTGAGTTTAACTTATATTCAACTATTCTTTATGTCTGTGGTTTTTATTTTAAAAATACTTTTTTAAAATTTGATTGTTTCTTGAAGGATATTTTAATTGAGATCTTGTTATTTTATACCAAATTTTTCCTTTATAAATTTTGATTGGATTTTTAAAGTTATTTTTTACTAGCTTTTAAACTAAATTCTTAATTTGCAAATCAAGCAATAAGAAATGTAATGTATAAAAATATACAATACTTGGAAATTTCTAAAGCCACATGTGGCTATAATTATTTTCAGCATCTTGTTGAAAAACGTGACTTATGCAAACTTTGCAAATGGGGAATTCTTGCTATTTTATTTAAATGCTAAATTAAATTGAATTAAATTGTTATAAGCATTTCCTGCTGCCTTTTTGCTTGCCTTTAAATTATTTCTTAATAAAAAATTCCATTTGTTTGTATTTTTTGATAGGGCTTAACCCATCACTGGCCCCTCTGTCACTCATTTTTGCACCTCGTGTGTGTGTGTGTCAGCATAATGTTTCCCTTAGCTCCCATTATATTCTTAATTTAATTTTTTTTTTAGCTGCACTCTGTTTTCTTAACATTGAAAACTCTGGCAGTGAGTTTTCTTATCGTGACAGAGGGGCGGCGAATAAAAAAAAAACGAAAAAAAAAACACAAATAACCGGTTATAAATTATTGTTTGCTCGCTTTGAGTTCTGTCTTCGCTTCTCGCGTGTGTGTGTCTGTCGGACTGCCTGTGAGCGAGTGTGTGTGTGTGCGGCGTGGCGTTAGTCACTTAACCCCCCACTGACCACCCACCGCCCACCTGTTGGCATTGGGGATTTACTGGCTAATTTCTGGATCTCTGAGAACTCGGAGAAATATCTGAATTCCGGTCTCAAGGGTTTCATAATTCGTATTCCCATTGGAATTTCAGAGAGCGTTCAATGGCCCTGCGGCCACAACCACAACCAGTTGTTGTTTCTTTGCTGTTTGGTGTTAATTAACGCAAATGAAATAGAGTCGCTGTTGATTAGCATACTTTCCAAATTCAATCCCATTCTATAGCCTGGAAATCATCGGACACATTCCTGGGTTCTGGCTGGCTCCTCTTTGCTGCTCGCAATCTTATCTCGGCGCGGGTTCTCTTGCTCCAAACATTCAAGCTTCCATTCAATAGTCGCAATCTATCCATGATATAACCAAAGTACACATGGAAACAGCACTATTATGTGGAGTTCTTGAGCATAACACCATTGATTTGCAATATATTGGGAAGATATAACGATAAGCCTGATGTTTTTAATCTGTCAAAAAGCATTGTACAAATATCTTGAAGAGCCACGCCCTTTCTTTGTAGTAGAACATAGTCTCCTTGGGAAGTACTCTGAAGATGTATAGCTAGTTATCCTTTTTATTAACTTGAATATAAAGAAAGATATATCATTATTTTGATATTACATCCTTATATACCTAATTTTAGCTAAAAATATTTTCATATTTCTGAAATATCATGTTGATAAGCCAGTGCCTTTCGTGATATGAAATAAATACCATGCTCTAGATGATATATACATATATTTCTGGAGTGACTGCAATAACTAGCAGGTGACTAAGCTTCAATCCTCCTCCCCGGAATAAGCGCTTATCGTCTGGGATGGATGATGACATGGTATGGATGGGTGCTCTATGAGTGACTTTATCTAATTTTTTCACAGTGCTCTTATGCATATATACCATGTATTATATAGCATATATACATATGTATATAGCCAAGAGACAGAGCTCTCTCTCTCTCTGTCTGTTTTTAAGTGCGAACATTGACATTTTGCTTGCGGTTTTATTTGCTTCTTTGTCTTTGTTTTTGCCAGTTTTTATGTCACTTATTCTTGGCAGATATTTTATAACAAAAAAATTAAAAAGATTGTCTTATAAAGTAGAAGAATCTATATATTACACGAAATTGTCCAACTCCATGTCATATTTCAAACATTTCTGGACAAGGTCAGTGGTCATCTTATCTGGAAAAGTATTATTTATATGGCTCACAAGGCTATCAAGAACGTTATCCATATATGGGGCTGTAAATAATGATTTTGGAATTGATTATAAGTAATTAAGCAGCTGACTAAATGGGAAAATATTACATTAAATATTATAAATATATATTTTAAGTATATTATTTAGTAAACAAGAAGAGTCTAAAGTCGTTCCAATGATTGTGCAACTTGAGTTACTCCAAATGAGTTACGATTTGTTTTCGATTAGCCCCGTTTTTGGCCAGAGCTGGAGTTTCTCGTTTTGATCCGTTGCATTCCTGGCCTTTTATGGCCACAATTACCTCACTTGCCACATGAGTAGTTGCCAGCTGAGGCAATTCCCAAGACCAAAATCAATCAAGAGACGAGGATCTTTAGCTGGGTGTATATTTTTTTTCCTATATTTTATACTTGGAGGGTTGGTTTAGCACTATAGAATTTGGTTTGAACTAGTCCTATGGCTGAATTCATGGCTCGGCTTCGGAGGATGGATCAAAGTAGGTGGAATTATTGGCTTTCTCGTCCAGCAGCAGACCAAGCTGTGGCCCCTTCTCCTCCAGTTCCCTGACCAGCTTCAGTTCCTGCTCGAAATGCCGGCGCAGTCGCATCCGGAGGCGCAGGCGGAGTTGATGTCGCGATCGCTTGGGACTATCCAGCTGGCGGATCAGCTTGGTCAGGGCCATGCCCGTTGTGCTGAAACGCCAGGGACGTTGCTGCTGCTGCTCCTGCTTTGCCAACTTCCGCTTGCTCTTTAATCGGTTTGGATCTTTGGTTGCCTTGCCCTTGGACGTGCAGAAACTCACGGTGGCCAGGACAAGGGTCATGGCCAGATAGATGGCCATAACGGTGAAAAAGCCAGATGATTCCTGCGTCAAGGAGGCAGGATCTTCTCCTGGGCAGCTATCGAACGTTGCCGTCACCGCTGGCATCCAGCCCAGCCAGCTGGTGACGAAGCGGGTCATCTGAGACAGTTGGGCCATCTCTCTAGTTGGGTTCCTGGTTCGGGAGATTGTTCATTTAGCTTTTAATTGTTGTAAAAACTGAAAGGAAGCTAAAGTAATATATTAAGAATATTATATATTTAAATTTAGCTGAATACTGACTAAAGAAAGTCTTAAAGTCTCAAGTTTTGCGGCATCTGAAGTCATAAAATATGACAAAATATTACAATTTCACAGCGAATAAAGCTGGTTTATTATGATGACACTAGACGCTGGGGCTAAATATTTGTTTATTTCACCTTAAAAAGTAAGACAACCAGAAATGAGAATAAAAAATGATATATTGTTTAAAATGCTTAATTCTGATATTATTTAAAAGCCTCTACCAGCAGTGGGAGCAAATTGAGTCACGGCGTGCCCACCGCTGCTTTAGAGTACAAAAAAAAACGATTGCATTTATTTCAAAATCAAAGAAAATATTATGATGTTACACATCTCCAATTATTGCTTCTTTCAAATATTTTTGAAAAACAACAGAGAACAAAAAAAAGCCTTGCAAATATTTAAAATAATGTAATAAGAGAAAAGAAATTGATGGCGTTACGCATCTTGTTTGCTGTATTGTCTTTAAATGATCACAGTTACACTTACTTCTTCCGATTCCTTGGCTTGGCTGGGTGGTGTTGTGGTTCGTTGCCTTAAAGGGAGGCCTATTTTGTGTGTGTGTGACCTGAACTGGGATGGAAGTGAGTTTAACATGAATCCACAATGACACCTTGACTCCATGACATGCTGGGTTTCATGATTAATGTTTTGTTATATGCCAGGAGCTCTTTGTTTACCTGCTTACTAAGTCACATTATAATCTATATTAAGCCTATATAATTACGGGTTTATATCTAATATCTATCTAATATTTCTCTAATATTTACAGCACGACTCCGATAGGGATGGCCTCATCAACACCCATGAGCTAAAGGAACTAATCTCGGACGGCTACTGCCGGGACATACCCGCCTATATTGCCGCACAGATCTTGAAGCGCAGCGACCAGGACAACGATGGTCACCTGGACTTTGAGGAGTTCTATGCGATGTCGTTGCGCCACAAATGGATGGCACGCAACTTGCTGGCCCGCTACTGTCGGTATGTGGTGCCGCCACCGAAGCCGCTGGAGGGTGATGAACCCGATGGTGCCTACGAGAAACAGATGTCCATTTGCCCGCCACCGCTCACCATGGTCATCTTCTCAATCATCGAGATTATCATGTTCCTCGTGGACGTCATACACTTTCAGTGAGTACTGCATTAGTTTTTCCTTGAATTTGTAATGAAAATTATTAAAGAAAACTTTTCAATTGAATTTTTGGTAGTATTGTATTAATTGGTAATAAGTTTTCTAGTTTTTGAGACATGGATATTATAATTTTGTCCTAAAGTTTGTAAAGCAATAAAGCAAACATTTTTAACCCTTTAAATAATGTATATTCTTGATCACCATCAACAGCCTAGTCGATTTTGCCATTTTCTCAATTTTGTATTATTTTTTATAAGGGGTTGCATCGTCCAAATTGTTAAAAAATCACAAAAAACTTTAATTTTTGTAACTTGCAATTTACAAATTTAACAAAACAAAGTTATTTATAATTTTAAAGCATAAAAATGCTTTCCTATTTGCTTTATTATCACAAATCCTTAATCCCTGATCATTAATCTTTCCCCCAGGGACGACCCCAATCATCAGGACAACATTGGGGAGAGCACCAGCGGACCAGCGGCGACACTGTTCATCTACAATCCCTACAAGCGCTACGAGGGCTGGCGCTTCGTCAGCTACATGTTCGTCCACGTGGGCATCATGCATCTGATGATGAACCTGATTATCCAGATATTCCTGGGCATTGCCCTGGAGCTGGTGCATCATTGGTGGCGCGTGGCGCTGGTCTATCTGGCCGGCGTTTTGGCTGGCTCCATGGGCACCTCGCTGACCAGTCCGCGGATCTTTCTTGCCGGAGCCTCCGGAGGAGTGTATGCCTTGATCACAGCACACATTGCCACGATTATAATGGTGAGTGGAAACGATCAAAAGAATTATTCATATAACCCTTATGGCTGCATTTACAGAACTACTCGGAAATGGAGTACGCCATCGTCCAGCTGCTGGCCTTCCTCGTCTTCTGCTTCACCGATCTGGGCACCTCGATATATCGCCATTTGACCGATCAGTACGATCAGATCGGTTACGTGGCGCATTTGTCCGGCGCCGTGGCCGGCCTGCTGGTGGGCATCGGTGTGCTGCGGAATCTGGAGGTGCGGCGCTGGGAGCGCATCCTCTGGTGGGTGGCCGTCATCGTCTACTTTGCTCTAATGACCACCGGCATCATCATACACATCTTCGTCCCCGACTACTTCCCCAAACAGGAGTACAACTAGTACTAGCCAAGCCCCACCTTAGCCCTAGCCCTAGCCCTAGCCTAGACCATGTCCAAAGTGCACTTCGATACGCACAGAGAGAGAGCGCCTCCGTATGAGTGGAGCTGCAGGCGTAATTTATTACCTTACTCCTTGCCATGGCAGAGCCTCATCATGCCTCCCTCCTCACGCACAAGCACAGCACAGCACAGTCCCTCTGTGTGCAGTGTACTTCGTATTTATATCTATCTATATCTATATCTTTATATATATATATATTCTCTCGATTCACATGACGCAACGAAATGCGGCAGCTGCATTTGTATTGTACATTTCGCCAACTCTATATTTTTTTTACTACTTTTACACTGAACAACAAACAATAACAAAATGTGGAAATACTTTTAAAGCCAGTGTACTGTACTGTATATTTTTGGAGATTTATTATTAAGATCTTATATTTAATTGCAATAAAAAGAACACAACTTTTTTGTATGGAAACAAAACATGGACTTGTTAAAATTCTGGGAGGGATGATAATGATCATTATTACCATTCGAGAAGAAAACAAAGACAGCGATGACATTGGTGAAAAATCGATGAATTTAGAAAAAAACATTTATTTGTCTTAAAACAAACAAAACAAAAAAAAAAGCTAACTTCGAGAAGCAAAAGTTTATAGGTATACCCTGGCATGAAAATCGATCATAACTTAGCCAAAAATAAATTAATTTTAATTCGAAAAGCTGTATTATTTTTATAAGGTTAACAAATCAGCATTATAAATTTTAAATTTAAAAAATTAAAATTTTTTTGTGAATTTTCACAATATAGACAATGTAACTCCTTATAAAATTTCGAAAAAAATTGAGTAAAATTTGTTGTCACTCAAAACATGGCTAGATCAACTAATGCTGATCCAGAATTTATATGATTTATGGGGTCGGAAACGATTCCTTCCTTGACTAATATAATACCCTGCAAAGGTATTGCAAATATATTTCATTTTTCCGCGCGGTTTTTGCTAGATCGACTCGACTGTTGATTCTGAAAAAAGAATATACATGCTTAAAGGGTTGAAAATAACCCCTTGCAAGCTACCGACTAAAATATAACACTCTGCGAGAGTGTAAAAACAAGGGATCGATCCTCCCGTTCCTCACCAGTCTTATCCCTCCGAAGTATACAAGTTTTTCGTTTAATTTCGATTGTAGGTGAATTACCCCTTAGTCTTTATTATTTTCCTTTTACTTTTGCTTTTTATTTAACATTCATAATTGTGGCTTTTACACAGCATTGCTGTGGCTTCGTAATTTACGAATAGCCTAAGGTATACACAAGGTTTTCCAGGTGCTGCATTTGCCCGGACCCACCTCGAGGAGGCAGGTCGGACAAGAACGAGAAAGAATATTTTATATTTAAAAAAATAAACCTTCCATTTCGATTCGCTTAGTGTGTAAGGTGATGATGGCTCGTGAAGACTCAGTCTTGACTTTCTCTGCTACTGGGATAATGTTGGGTGGGTGATGGGTTAACTTATACATCTTCCTGCTCCGCTTCCTCCTGATCCTGCTTCCCAAGGGGCTAGGTGCTCTAGGATTCGCATATTTGTGGTCCCCGACATGAACTGCTAGTGGGATAATGTTGTGTGGGTTGGATGATTGGTTTCTCTTTACATGGCTAACTTATACAACTTCCTGTTCCTCCTCCTCCTCTTGCTCCTGCTCCCCAGGGGGCTAGGTGCTCTCGGAGACGCCGGGTTCCAGGAATTGCATATTTGTGGTCTCCGACATGGCCACCTTGGCCACTGATAGACAACCCATGGGCATCATTTCGTTGAGAATCGCCTCCAGGCGGTCGACGGGCAGAAAGGCAACGCACTGGCTGTGCTCCTCCTCCTGACAGTTGTCCTCCGGTGAGCAGTGATTGAGGGCATCGCCATGGGGTATGCCCGGCACGGGACGCTGCACTGGTATCACGTTCTTTTGGGTTCCCTTGTACAGATTCTCGGTGGCACTCAGCAGCTGGGTGACCAGGACCAGGCGAAAGATAACCAAGTGATCCGCATTATCCCTAATGGCCTGCATCACGGCATTGGTCATGGTGGACGTATTGTGCAGACACTTGGGCGCCAGGAGTAAATGCGTCACGGTATTGCAGCTAGCGAGGAGTTGGCCAAAGCCACTGTCCACATCCACGTTGATCAGCTCGAGGCGTTGTACGCCGCCGGCCAGGGCCAAGCCACGCAAGATCTCATCCACCGGAAACATGGCCATGGCCTTATGATCGTTCTCAATGCGAATCGTCTGCAGGTCTTTAAGACAAGGCAGCACTTCGCGTCCAAGCTGCTCATGGTTTAGGTACTCGCAGGAGCCCAGTCCCAGGACCTTCAAGCGGGTCAGCTGCTTCAGATGCATTAGGTCCAACTGTTGCAAATTGGTCACTCCGCGGATACTCAGTTCGGTGAGGTGGCTCAAGTTCCGCACGGCGCCAATGTGGAGAGTTTGGGCCTTCGGATGCGTCATATTGATACGCAGCACACGCAGCTTTCGCATCCTTTCCAGGCGGCCCAAATGCAGGTGAGAACTCACGCAGGTCGTCCGCAGCTCCTGCAACCTCGGCAGGCTGGATAGGACCAGTTTTAGGAACTCATTCGTTGTGGGATCGGTGCGGAGTACGCGCAATGTCTTTACCATGCGCAGCTCGCCCGAAAGGCGGATATTTGGCGTGTCCATCAACACGCCCATCATGTCCAGCTCCCGAGTGCGATGACGGGTCATCTCAACGAGTAACTTGATCCAGTTTTTTACGAAAGTATCCCTCAATATGACCCTGTTCCACACGCGATTGTCGCGGCTAACCATTGCCCAGGAGCTGCACACCTGCGACATTGTTACACGTTCCTAATGGATAATGAAGGTGCTGTTTATAATGTATTCAAAAACGTAAGGATTGTATGCTACGAACCTTCATGCTCAAGGTTTTCATTACAGCTGCCAGCACATTGACGCCAACGTGGGCATCGTTCAGACTTATGGCCAGCGTCTGGGCCATCCTCTTGTCCTGGACGCGCTTCCTATATATGCGATCATAGCTGCTCAGGTCTGGGATGCGTGGAACCCTGCATTAATATATATAAATATATAATTGGAAATGCCATTAAAAGTAAGTTGGAAGTGATTGCAGACTCCAGATTTGGAACGGAACCGACTCACAGTTTGACAGGTGGACCCGGTGGCGATGGGGCACGAACGACAATTGCCTTGCGGCCGCCAATTACCACCACATCCATCTCCCTGAAGGGACGATGATCTTGCTCCTGCTGTTGCTCGCCAAGGTGGTGACCCGGTGGCTGTTGGCCGGGCAATACAACTTCTTCGACAATATCTGCAATGCTCCCACTGCTACTGGCGGTATCATCGTTATCCTCCTCGCTTTCGTCTGATATCTCGAGCACATCAATCGGCACCCCTTCAGGTATCTGCATGTTCAACTTCTGCACTTCCAGCTTGCGCTGCTGCAGTGCTGGAGGAGGCTCGCTCATCGCAGACCCTCTTTCCTTCTCCGGCCAGGTGGTCCATTCATCCATGCTGGACATCTTGGACACCTTGCTGTGTGTGTGGAAATTAAGGCTGAGTTCTGACAAATATAAGTTGCAGTATTTAAGGTAGCCACATACCTTGGCTTGCGCGAGACGCTTGCCTGATTCCCGCCATTGCTCGTTGAGCCCGACAGTGAACCACGGACCTTGCCCTTAACCGCCGCCGTGGCCGTCCATCCCTCGCTCGGTGGACTGGCACCCTTTGGCACCTTGGGCTTGGGCACACGCTTTCCGGTTACTGGCGGCTCCTGCGGATACACCTGAGCCGTTGCCTCGTTCTGTCTGGATCGGTTGACGGCAGGCGTGGCGCGACGCACTAGCTCGTGCTCGGGACCCGCCTCCTGTGGTACGCGTTGAAAGCAGAAATGCTGAATGGTCAGATCGCCTTCTAGCAGTGGAATAATGTCCTCGCGGGAGCGCATTTTCTTGCCACTTGGCGAGATGAAGAAGACGTCGCCAGTGCGACGCTTGGGATTGCCCATGCTGGGCAAGACGAGCTCGCGACGCCAACCGTAGGTGAATGGCAGGCGGTAGAACTCATCGGTGGCCTTTAGCTTCGTTATCGAGGGCATGGTGTTGTTGGTCGGCAATATTTTCATATGCTTCACTTCGCTTTGAGCTGAAGGCTCCACTACGCTTTGAGGGAAAGGCTCTGCTGCTACACTTGTGGATGGCGCCTCTGGATCTGCTAAGCTTGATAATGCCGACTCAGACCTGGCTACCTTTGAAGGCGACAGCTCGGGCTTCACTGCGTTGGGAGAAGGCGCCTCGGCCTTCGCTACGCTTGAAGACGGCAGGGAATCGGACTCTACATTGTTGTAGGGTTCCGGTGGCGGAGACAGCGGAGGCTCTCCCTTGGCTACCGTTTCGGGTGACAGTTCAGCAACCAACGATTCTTGGCTTTTAGAGCGCGAGGTCGCTTGCTCAAGCTTAGGTGACGAATCTTCAATATTCAGGGACTTGGAACGAGACCGGGAACGGGCGGGCGATGAAGGTGGCTCGTTCTTGTGGCGTTTAGACAAGGGCGGCGCCAGTTGATCCTCCTCGTTAGCGAACTTCTCATCAGGATCCTCCTTCACATCCTCCTCCTTGATCTGAGTTTCTAGCGGGCTGCCTTGACGCTTGCCCGAGACACTCGAGGTGCTAGGATCAGCAGCCTGATCAGCCTTCTCCTCAGGCTGTTGCTCCTTAGCTTCATCTTTAACGCTCTTCTCCTAAAGGGGAACAACAGAAGCGGGAGAGAAGGTCAATGGTTAGTGGTTGGCGTTATATTCCCCGGCTCAGAGCATGGGTTTTATGTTCGGGTCTCCACCTGGTTGTCTAGCTCTGTGTCTTGCCCAATGTTGATTGTTAGGGAGCTTACGCGGGGAGTGGCTGCTGCCGTTGCGTCGCAGTTGGAACTGTTACTAGCTGTTGTCGGGGTTAGATTTGTACTTGTTGTTGTGGTTGGTTCAAGTTCAGGTACTAGTCCTGTTTCTGGTCCTGGTGTCAGATTCCTATTCAGTTCAGAGTTGGGGGACAGAGAGGACTCGATCGGCGATGACATCGGCGATGGAGATGTTGCCAGCGACTGCGCCGGCTGCTGCTGCTGCGGCTGCGGCTGAGGATCTTGAGTTGGCTCTGCTGCTGCTGCTGCTGCTGCCTCCGATTCTTGTGCCTCTCTGGGGTACACCATTAGACCACGTCTGCTCAGGGCCCGCAGCTCTTCGGACGTCTGGATATGGATTGGTTGTTGGTCGAGTTTGAGGCGAGTTGAGATGGCAGACGGAGTCGGAGATGGAGGCGGAGGCGGAGACGGAGACGGGCACAGGAAACATACAATAATACAGAACAAACAAAATCATGTCCGCATTCTACATACAGAGCACACACACGCACACAGAAATGGGAACAACAGCAGGCATAAGAGTCTCTGTATACCAGAAAATACTTCAAGGAGTGTTCCCCAAGGATATTTCACAGAAATCCTAAAAATTCACAGAGTCTTGTATGTCGGGAGGATAATTGCGTTATCGAAAATAGTGTAATTTAATATATCGTAAATTATCGAGTTTCATTTGAAAATATCGATATCAAAAGAAATTCCATAAATAATTCTTAGTTTGTAATATATTTAAAGGGCCGTAATTATAATATATTCGAAAAATTCGCATTTAACATTAAAATATTAAGATTTAATTTAATTTACTTTGTTTTTTGGTATCGATTATATTTAAGACAGCTCTGAAACGGATATTTTGAAATGGCTCCGATATATCAAACTTATTATCGATAATTTAATATATATTAAACAAATTTCGAAACATAAATCCATTATATGTTTGATAAATCGAAGCAAAATCGATATTTAATGGAAACTCCGATACAGTATATATATTCATATTTTCAGATATAAACCCTTCATATCATTCCCATTAGATTTTAAATAAACAATATTTCTTACATTTCTCAGTGAAAATAGTGACTTTAACAAAAATAAACTATTTAAACTAAAAATGATAAAAAAAATACAAAAGCATCTCTGGGAATTATCCAGTTTCTGGTTATACAGATTAATAAATCCCAAGACCCGCTCAGACAGCAGCAGACTCGCCGCTCATCCTGTCTCTGTCTCCCCCTCTCTCTCTCTCTCTTTCTCTCGCCCAACCCAACACCATTCGCTACTCACCTGCGCCTCCAGGCCGGGATTGCTATCGAGTGCCCGGTCTGTTGTTTTGGAGAAATTGGGATATTGCCCAGTCCAGCCAATGAGATCACTGTCGTACGGGGAACGATGCCAGCTTCTCTTCTTTTTCTTCTTCTTTCGAGATCCTGGAAATTATTTTTATTGCATTCATTAATCATATTATTTTGGTAATTAAGTAACCACTCACCGTTGGACATGCCAGCCTGCTGCTGACCGCTATCGGTGTTGTTGTGATCATGGCCATTCATATGCGGCGACGAGGAGGAGCTCGTTGTTGTGGTTGTTGTTGTGTCATCCAGCTCGTTGAGGGACAATCCCCGGGTCATGGCATTGGACACTAGCACACGATCGCGCATACTGGAGTGCCGTCGCACACTATCACCGTGGGAGCTGCGTCCACCGCTGGTGGAGCTGCGACTGTCTGTGGAACTGTGCTCGGTACTGGAACGACGGTTGGGATGGTTGCCCAATTGGCCAGACGAGTGAAGTTGAGGGTGTGCGTGTCCTCCAAGAGAGTGGCCACTTTCGTGTCCATTGCTTGTCGAAGGACGTGTTTCGACTGGCGGCGTGGTCGATGGCTGTGACATGGACTCACTGCTGGAGCTGGACTTTTCGCGCTTTCTAGCGGGTGATATCGACGGTATGTCGTCGGGTGCGCTCATAGTTGTTCTCTGGCAAAGAGAAGAGAGAAATTGGAATGAGTTAGAAGAAGAGAAAAAGTTTAGAGATATTCGTATAATTCAAACACACACACACACATACTAAAGAACTCAATTTTTTGACTCTCTTTAATTAATATGCACTTTTTTTATACCTGTGTTTGTGCACATAGAAACTCCATTCATACATCCATGAATATAAGATGAAAATTGACTTTTACCGTTAATCACTTACACACACACATATAATTCCTCCTTACTCCTTTCGAAAATCAAGTTTCTACAGTGAACACTGTACTTTGAATGCAATTTTGCAAAGAGAAAAAGCTAGGTGCGTATGTATGCGTGCGACAGCCTCAACAATTTTTGACCGAATTTGTGTAGGTGTGTGTGCGCTTGTGTGAGCAGTGCGGCGGTTTGTTTTTGTTCCGTTTTTGCTTTGATCGCCACCCCCTCGATGCCGCTTATTCCAGTGAAAAGTGACAAAAAAAAAGTTAACTTTCGGTCTCTCTCACTCTCACTTACAGACGAACACGGCGGCGACACACACAGTATACGTACATATGTATGCATGCAACATGGACTTGGACACGGACCCGGGGCAAGAACTGTGCTGTTGCACTTCACAGCCTCCACTTTTGTGTGTTTATGTGTGGGCAGGTGTGGATTGGCAACCAAAAACTTGCAAAAATGTAAAACTTTTTAGTTTCTAACTGGCGGAAAAGTCAAATTTTGCGTTTTCCTTTTGCATTGCATTTTCAAGCGGCGTTCCGCTGATTGTCTGCTTGAAAGTGCGTGCCGCCGCTGCTGCCGGTGTGCCGGATAATAATATTATATTCAGGCGGCCGCAAACTGCACCTTTTCACGGCTTAAATTGAGAATTGTTATTTTAACAACTTACTATTTATTAGCACAAATTTGCAGCAAAACGAAGCACTATTGTCGGCGTTAGAGATGCGAAAACATCGATGACACTATCGTTAGTATCGATGCTATTTTTAAAACGGCGATACATCGATGTATTTCACCCCAACATCTATGTTTTAGGAAGGTAAATTCTTGTGTTATTTTTGTATATATATTTTTTCGCTTTACATATGGACTATTTTGCAGCCTATATAATTGAATTACTTAAAATTATAAAAATAGGCAGTTTATATTTTTCCGCGAAATCTGCTCAAATTTGTGACTTGAACGTATAAAAATTGCTACTAAACTGTGATAAACTTTCATAGTAAGGTTTGAGACATAGGTAAAAAGGTGAACAACTTGGCTGAGCAGATTTTTTTTTCTTAAATTCAGTTACTTAAAAGATTATTATTATTATTGATTAATTTGTACACTATAACATGATAATATTTGAATAACCGCCTGCCAAATCTTCCAAAAAGTTTGTTTTGTGTGTTAGAAAGGTTTAAACAGAATTGGTATATTGGGTAACATTGTTCCAAAAAGGAACTTTGCTGAAGAAAAAACACCAAATATTGACATGCAGATGGCGTGCTTACGGCCAGAATTTAAATTTAAATTTGAATTTCTGATTTTTGTATTTTGTTTTTAAATTGTTTAAAATCAAGTTTTTAAAGTGTTAAAAAAAAATATATATTCACATTGTAGGGCTCCTGTTTATTGTATTAAATATTTAAAGATCATAAAATTGAGTTTTCTTTTTGTTTAATACATTTTGCCTTGAATATTGTTTGTAATATTGAAGATAATTACATAAAAAACGAGTAGTACATAAAATAATATAAAAACTGAAAAAATACATAAAATAAAATTATAAAAAGACTTCTTTATTTATATTTTATGTACTATAAAATCTCATAATTATTTCTAAATTCTTGTAAATTTTTTCATAATCATAATCGCTCCACTGCCCCTCCTCCACTCTCTTTTCATAGGGCACCTCTTTGCATACCTTTTTCCTTTGGGGGTGGAGTGAAAAACTAACGAAAGGAAACGAACGGCGAAGCGCCAACTAAAACACGAAAGTTTTCCTAAGCGCTCGCCTGCCATTGGCCAGTTGCCTTGCTTTTTTTTCTATATATCTATCTATATATATATATATATCTATGTTTTTTTTTTTTGGGGCGTGGTTAAATGGGAAGACAAGACTAATATTTTGAGAGGAAGAAACAGGCAGCTTATGAGTGTGATTTATCCGCAAATTGCTTTTGCACAATTCCACAATTTGCGTAATTGACACGCATGGAAATTGTCGCCAAGTACTTGGGTGTAAGTAAATGTTGTTTGTCTATTTGTTGTGTTTGCTTTTAACCATTTTCTTCGGGAAAATCACGAGCTGTAAATTTACTGACTGACTGACTGGCAATTTGAAATGTCTCAATAAATTGAAACGCGAAATAAGAGCCAAGTGCACGGTTAGAAAAAAGGTGAAAGAGGTAAAGGTATATTTCAAAAAAATGTGTATTTAAATTATATTTATCGTTCATCATAAAAAAAATAAATTTAATAAAAAAAAAAATAAATAATAAAGTATTTAAAAGGTATTTTTATTTATTTTTCAATTACTTTTATTTAAATAAATTTAAAAAGTTCCTACGAGTAGAAAATGAAATAAATCGTTTTTTTAGCATACTTTTAGGGTGCCTTCTAGGTGATTCCAAAATTTCCAGCTAAGCTCAAAGAAATCTCTGAATCGTTAACGATTTTGTTTCTTTAGATAGTGTTGATTTTCAAAATAATTTGATTTAAAATAATGTGATTTTAAATTTGTGTGAAAAGGTGTCTAAAAGTAAGAAATGAATTATAAATAGTTTGTTTTTGTGGCATACTTTTTGGAAGCTCTTTAAGTGATTTCAAATTCCCAACTAAAGTCAAACAAATCTCCAGTAAATCTTTAATGATTTTATTTTAGCTCAAGTCAAACAAATCTCTTAAATTATTTTTTATCCTTTAGTTGGTTTTTTATTTGTTTAGTTTAAGGTTTCCAAAAGTACGTATTGAAAAGTAAATTCCTATTTTGTGACCCACTTTTATAGCCCCTTTTAAGTGATTTTAAATACTCAGCTATTTCTGTAGCTTTCCTTAACTCTCTCATATAATATATTTAATTGATTTTAGTTTAGATTTCAAATCGAATATAATTTTTGCTGTGTGCATGCACACTCACACCTCACCTGGAACAATTTGCAATCCAACGCATCTGTCGCCGGCAACATGTGGCGTCAATGATGTTCCTCTAACATTCCATCCTTATCCTTCAAACCCCCTGCTTTTCCCCGCACAGCGCAGTTTTCCTCGTCGCATTTTCCCCAATGCCACTTGACAATTGTCAACAAAGCGCACGTAAAGCGATTACAGTCTGCGTGAGTGCATGGAAATGGCTGTGGAAATGGATCCTGCTCCTGCTCCTGCTGCTGTCCTGTGCCTTTCCTCCTTCTTCCTTTTCTCTGGCGGATATTTGGCAAATCCGATGCCAGCGGCACTTAAGCTGCTCAAGATTGTTCACATTGTCGGAACATGATGTTGGCTATATGGACTTTCCTCTGTAATAAACTATATAGAAAGCTGTCAGGATATGAGTTTATTTGGTGATATATCAAAGGATCAGAGGATTACAAGTTGATGATTTGTATCTGGGAAATGCTTCTAAAGTCTAGATAAAATATTGATTTTTGTAATGAAACATAAAAATATAAATAAAAATAGTGTGGAATATGTTATATTAAAAAAAAAAATAAATAAATAAAAGAGAAATATAATGGTTTCTTGAAGTTACTTTTCTATCTTGTTGTTAGGTTGTAATATAATATTCCCGAAATAAAATTTTAAAAAAATAAAGTAATAAAATTCCAAAACTCTTCTTGTGCAAAATTTCATAAAAATTAACATCATCTCAAGCACAAAGTCCTTTAAAATCTTTTTAAGAAATACATTTCGAATTTAATTAAAGAAAAAGCTCACCACTAATTCATTAGCCGAAAATTTTTAGGAAATTGAAATTGAGAATAAAAAGGAAACCGAAACTGAATTTCTGCCGAAAGAAAAAAAATAATCAAACCCACGAAAGGCTCGCGAACGTCTGCCTTGATTGTCCTTGATGGATGGCTGGTATGGATGCTTCGGATGGAATGGAATGGAATGGATGATGGACGTGCCACCGAGAGCCACTCATAATGGTGGGTGGTGGGTGGTGGTGTGGTGTGGTGTGGTTCCACCGCTAAAAGCAAATGACAATCAGCGGGGAGGAGAGCAAGAGGCGACAGCGGCAAACATTTAACAAAAAGACAAGAAACAAAGTTTAAAATCTAAAAAATGGAGTGTAGCGGGGGGGAAGGGGGACATCCAGCGACAACGACAACCACAACGACAGCGGCGGCACATTGCAATTTACATGCAAACAAACAAAACGAGCCCATATACACTGAGAAAAATAACATGGTTATCATTCAGCAATTAGATTTTAAATAATTTTTTAATTTTTAAAAAATCTAAAAAGATTTGCTTATATTTTTTGTTTTATTATTTCATGAAATGTGTCGATATTTAAGGTTTGTTTGCGATGCTTATCGATATTTTACGGTTTCAGGTATTGAAAATTTCGTTATAGCAAATTATAATCTAAAAAATATTTAACAACTTATATTTAATTTCTGATATAATTGAAAGTATCGCTGTATTGCACTCAATCCTATATGTCTTATTTTTATATACCGAATTATTATTAATTATTATTATATTAATTATTATTATTAAATATCATTGACAATGGCTATCGTTACGCTATCAATAAATAAAAGTTCTCTGAGTTCAAAGAGAAAAAAAATATTGTAAATAATGACTATATCTTGTAGTATATGAGAATATATTAAAAAATAAGATTAACCATATAATTTTTGGAATTTTCTTTCAAGCTTCTTAGTGTATTTTATACCCTTGCAAAGTATTATAATTCAATTCTAAAGCTTGAAACGCATTAAAGGAATCATTTCCTATCCTATAAATTATATATATTCTTGATAAGAATAAAAAAATTTTAGAAATATAATTTACATCGTCAAAGTTGCCAAAAATTCACGCAATTTTATTTTTTTTTTATTTAAAATTTATTTTCCTGATAAAAACTGAAATGAAAAAGTTTTTCGAATTAAAATTAATGAGTTTTTGGCTTAGTTCTGATTATTTTTAAGTACAAAAGTATACAAATTTCGGCTTCCCAAAGTTAGCTTCCCTTCTTGTTAATTTATATAAACATAAATACAATAATATACAAATACAAAAAAATTCGTATAGATAGATAACTAATATAATTTTGTATTTATTCAATACTTTCAAAATAAAAACCTCAAAATTAAAAAAAAAAAATTCACATTTACTCTTTTTCATGTGCACCCACCACCCTCTGTCTGTGTCTGTCTGTGTGTCTCCCTGTGCATACACACCCTCTACACCCATACCCACACCCACACACACTCCCGCACACACCGCTCGTTCGTTCGTTGAACATTTCAATCAACGCTCGAGTGAAATGTGAAAAAAATCACAATAAAAGCAAGGATAATATGGCAAGCGAGTGGTTGGGTTGAGGCCTCTGAGGAGGAGGATGGTGATGAGGGAGGGAGGGTGAATGGGTGATGGTGGTGCCGCCCAAGCGGAAATGGATGCGCCACACAAAAGTGGCACAAAGTGTGTGGCATGTATGTGAGACGTTGCGGTGTTGCAGTCAGGACACGCCACAAATGAGAAGAAGATCACACCTTCCACACATATCATGAGTAGTTTCTTCAGAAGTTAGGGAATATTTTTAAAATCTGTATTTTTTTGAAAACAATAAATAAAAAAAATAATTTTTATAAATTGGTAAATCAACTTAAAAAATAAATCTAACTTAAGAATGGAAATAAGTATTGCCTAATATTTGCTTTACGAGCTTTTATGCCAAATTCTTCTCAAATTTCAGACTAAAATCAATTGAAAGTTAAACAAATAAATTTTTTTTGATATTTTTCGATAATATCGATATTTTTACAATAGATGCGATATATCTCTATATCTCAAAATTCGATTTATCAATGTTTAATATACTTTGAAACTTCTGCAACTTTTCCACTCGAAAAGTAAACAAAATTTGAAAATAATGCCATGTAATTTTCTTTTAAAGGCTTTGCCTGCAATGTCTAAGCAAACGAGAGAAAAAGAATGTTTCTCCGCTGACTCTGAGAGAGAGCTAAGCACTCTTTCCCTTTCTCTCTGGAATATCTTGTTCCCGGGGAAGTCCCCCTTTCAACTGCAACAGCCGCTGCTACACGCCGCACTTTCTGCCGGACGGATTGCCATAACAACCGTTAACCGAGATACATTTTAAATCTCTAGCAGAGTCCAACCCAAAAATGGTAATGGTTTAACAAAAAAAAAATACAAAATGTACAAAAAAAAAAGAGAAAAAGAATTGGTAGAAGGGGAAAGGGGTGCGACGACCAGCAGCAAATCCAAAGTGTAAACATTCACAGCCTTCGTGGCGGGTGGAGGGAATGTGATGCCATTCCAGCCACTAGACAATGTCGGTGTTGCCCCAAAAAAACCCCCTTCCTTCCCGTTGGACGGGCACAGCCACAGCCACAGCCACGGCAACAGCAACAGCTTCCTTCCGTGCTGACGTTTGATGTGCAGCCATGGGAGCTTTACACTCGCACTTGCTTTTTTCCTCCAATTTTTTTTTTTTATTTTTGTTTGTGCAAAAAACAGACACACAAAAAAACCACAACCGAAAAAGTGCGGTATTTATTTCAAACAAGCCCCAAACTCTCTCCAAGCAAATGGAGTAGCATCCCGATGCTATTGCTGCTCCTGCAACCGCATACGCGTGCCATTGGCCAAGGCTGGCGGCTTGCAACTTCACTTGGAGAAAATTATGGTATCATAAAATAATAGGGAAACATCTAAGGAAAAAATTACTTATTCAGTGCTAGTATCGCTTGTGAGTTTTAGAGCACATAAGAACATTATAATATCAAAGAAATCACCGAAGAAGTAAGGTATTTAATGGATTTAAGGGAACACTAGAACCCCTTGAGAATTTTAGACTCTAAAAGCAGAACTAAGACCTAAGCTAACCAAAACCATAAATTTCAACTGTCATTATTCATATTTAATCATTTATTAACCTGTAAATGTTAAACTTAACCCGTAGTATCATTAAAATCTTGTTTAAAATTTCCAGGGGACTTTTGAAAGTTCCTTTTGAAAATTTTAGACTTTTTTTTTGGTTTCCTTTTGATTCCTTATATTTACTTGCGAAGAGCGAAAATGGAAAACCCTTTCAGAGTGCTGCTAAGAAGTCACTTTCTCTGTCTCTCACTTTTTCTAGTGCTTGTACATGGCAGGCAAGGCGTGAAGAGCAATTTATATATATATATATACATATATATTATGTACAAGAGCTAAAAGATATTAGAACCAAGAACTAAACAGCCTCAAGATATCGCAAAGGAAAAAAGCTGAACTAATCGGTTCATTTAAAACCCTTTTCAATCGTGTTTAAGGGCAATCGGTTGTTAGAGGACTTTGTATGAAACTAAAAAGCTCTGTTAGCTTATATTATATTATAAAATCTTACTAGCTATATAATTTCTCTCACTGTCCTTCATACAGACAATTGCCTGGCAACAGCTTGCCGGGGAGGTGTCGCTAATGCAGTCGCAAACAGTCAGTCGCTGCTGCTCCTGCTGCTGCTGCTGTAAAAAAATTAAGCAAAGAAGGCGAACGAATATATATGAATGTATGTATATCCGCACATCCGGAAATCCGCATTGTAATAGAAATTATAGCAACCACATGCCATGGCCAAGCGCTGTCGTTCTAGCAACACGTCGTTGCCCGTAGCCAAGGATTGCATCCATTGTTCCAATGGCAGCAGCAGCAGCATCACCAGCGGTTGGTAATTGAAAACGGGCCAGGCCAGCCATGTTGGGAGAATATGGGTAAAAGTTACAGCATTTAGACAGCTATATGCTATATGCTATATGTGCACATATATTATATGCCCGATATAGTATAATAATGAGGCCTAAGGGGTTATTTTCTAGCAAATAAGTAGAGAGCATTGTTGCTGGTTGTGAAAAAGCAGGTTTGGAAAAGCAGATTTGAAAAAACAGTAAAGTTAAGTTTGGGAAGCGAAATTATTCTTAAAATATTTATTAGCAAGATTTTATAATTATATTTAAAGTTTATATAATATTAAGCATTTAAATAAACTTCGTTGAGAGGATTTATAAGAACTAATTCCAAGAAAAATCCATAAAGCAGCTTTTGCTTATTGTAAACTTGCTTTTGAAACCAGTCTTGGTTAACTAAGTTGCTATTTATTTTTTTAAAATGTGAGTATTAAGTACCGATGTAAAATTAATTATATTATTTTTTATATTATTTATTTACTGATTTACTATTTCATTAATTTACTACGATCAACTTGCTTTCGTACGAGTTTCTAGCTTTAGCTCTACACATTTTTTCGAGGCTTTTTTCGTTACCTTTCCGAGGGTGGTTTCCATTAACACTTTTCCACTGTTGCTGCGGATGCTCCTGCTGATGCTGCTACTGCTACTGCTGATGCTGCTGATGCGCACCACCAATGCCACAGCGACTGGGGCGCAGCCACCCACCGGTTTCTGGCTCGCTTCATTTCCAACAATTCATAATTTTAAAATCGCAGCGAACTCTCGTCCTGCCGCCTCTGGCTCTGGCTGTGGCTATGGCTCTGCAACGTCCTGGTTCTCGGTCTCTGTTTTTCCGCTTCTGTTTCTGTTTCTGTCTCGGCCTCAGGACTCGTTGCCTGATGCCGCTCTGCTTTCATGCTGCTGCTGCTGCGACTGCTGCTGGCACTCATTTCATTTGATTTTTAACTGTCATCGACATCAGTTCTCGTGTGCTCCAAGTTGTTAATAAATAATAAAAATATAAGAATATATAAAATCAACAAGATTAAATACAAAATATAAATTATAAATAATAAAAATATAACTAAATAAATACATATACAAATTTTATTTATATATAAATATAACCACACAAAGGAGCACAAATTAATAATTATTCAACTATTTTTTTTCAAGTGAATGTGTGAGTTAAATCAAAAAAATACATATCTCATCTGAAGAATTATAGGTGAGATATATCTTCTAATTAGAAGATCAGATTTAAAGAAAAGCGAGAGAAGAATCAAAGATATTTTGGAAATTTTCAAAAGAATACTTTCTAAACTGAAACAAAGTGTGGCAAAGTGAGACTTTTAAACTCTAGTTAACAACTGCAAATATTCTTAAATATATAAAATTAAAAAACTATTCCTGGAAATAAATGTATTAAATATTTATTTATAAAAATAATTCTTGAAAATTAATGTACAATAAATTAATGAATACAGATTACTTCTTAGAACTGGTAAAGCATCGGTGGCTTTAAGTTTTCAAGTTTTAAATTTAAACTGTTGTTTCCATATAAATATATATTATTTTTAATATTAAGAGAGTTGTAATATAACTGAAATATCAAATATTTTATGGGAATAACAAATATCTTAGTGTTAAGCCTTAAGTTGAGGTTTCTAGGAAAATAGTAAGCTAGTATTTATTGAGTTTCTCTGCCTGACATTACCCTCAAGATAAATTGGAAAATAATAACTTAAAGACTACTAAATATTAAAAAAATATATATCTTTAACATTTTAAAGTACCTTCTAGGGATAATGGTTGGAAAGTATTGTCTACAAGTTCTTGTTTTTAAAATGTGACATTAAATAACCACTTTTAAAAAACAAGATCTTATAGGCAATACTTCCCAACCACTATCCCTTGAAGGCACTCCACACCTAGCCACAAATCCATCTGCGATAACCAGGGGTTGCACTTCACTCTCGACTCAACCATTTGGCACTTTCCTGTTTTTTTGCCAAAAACTCGGATCACGCACAGAGAGAACCTGCCAGAAAAAGGGTTCAAATCAAATTCGATTTGCCGCGACGACTGGCCAAAGTTGCAAATGAAATTTTGTCAAATTTTCGGGGGCGACACACATGAGCAGGGAGCAGGATTGGGAGGACAGGGATCCGGGGCAGGGTCAGGAAAGGGGAGAGCACACACACACATGGACAGACAGAGAAAGAGAGCCACAAGTGGCACATTATTTTAATTCGCAGTCAAACGCTGTAACGTTAACACCGCAACGACAATGTCACCAACAAACCAACAAGTTCATCTGTCTGCGTGTGTGCGCTCTTGTGTCAGTCTGGAGTGGGTTAAATACAGGACAGGAGCGGGAGCAGGCAGCAGGAGTGGAATGGGTTAAACAAGGGACCAAATTCAAGCTCAATTAGCAGGACAGTTTATGACTGGCTCTCTAATTCATTTAGTTGTGTTTTACGGACAGTTTGTATTTCCCAAGTTCTTAAGGGAAATAATATGTAAAACATCTTGTTTTATACATTTTATTATATTGTAATATTTTCTATATTTGTTTTTTAATCTTTTCATCATCTGTTTGATGTTACTTTTCATTTTCACCATAAAGGATCTGCATTTAGTTTGCTATTAAACACCTCAGCTGCCCCACGTTGGGCGCCAAGTAAAAATATTTTTGGTTATTAGTTTGTTTGCTTTGTTTTATTACAAATTTAAATTACAAAATTATGTTTCTAATGATTAAGTAAATTAAAAATGTTTATAATTATCGTTTTATAATAAATTTTATGTAAATTTCTTAAATAAAATGAACCACGTTGGGCGCCAAGTAAATGTAAAAGTATTTTGTATTTTAAGTTCTATTTTCTTTAAAAAATACAACCGTAAAAATTTCTTTTTAAATGATTTAATGCCTTTTAAATGCATTTTAATTGTGTTATTATGATACTCGTAATAAATAAAATGCCCCAATTTGGGCGCAAAATACTTGCAGCCTCGAGGAGATCATAACCAGACCTGAACTGAACTCTTACCCAGACTCCCTTCGGGGTTGCACATACGCACACAAACACACACACACACACACACACCCACCTGGTGGTGCTACCGAGAGGGTTGCTTGCCGATTTGCAGGGGGTAGACGACGGGTTGGAGTGGTCGACTTATCGTTGTTTGATATGCTGTAATTATGTTATAAGGTTGCCCAGGCCCAAGTGCCAGTTAAGTGTGTGTGCTTGCAAGGGTTGCCCTGCCCAAGGGGGTGGCTTCGATGGCTATGACGATGAGGATGACGATGACGATGGGACATCAATCAGCTGGGCGCGTCCTTGGCTTGGGTGGAATGGAATGAACAGCTCTATATTCCCATTTTAATTGCCGCTGTTTGTAAAGCAAGAAGTGGAATAAGAATTATGCAAAAGTTAGTTTCCAGCTTATCCCCAGACGAAAGACAAACAAAAGTCGGACTGCACTCGGCGCATTAATCCTCGCCCAGGCTCCTGCTCCCCTCATCACGGCTGTAAAACTTCTGCGCTAAAACTTGGGCATGAGCCATAAAAAATAATAAAATAAAAATAAAGGAAAGTTGCCCAACAGCTGCTGATTGAATATTAAAATGCCTGGCAGTAGTTACTCTAGCAACCAGAATGGTGGTTGCTCCTCATCATCATCATCCTCATCATCCTCATCATCCTACTCATTCCACTTAAAAGTGGCAATTAAAGCTACGTTTCGCCTCCTGTCCAGCATCAATCAGTGGCGTTGAAATCAACGGAATTTCCAGGCAGGGGGACAGGCCTTAATTAGCATAATCTAATTTCAACTTTGTCGCAAAAACAGAATAACAGCCACGGCTGCCAAAAAATGCAAATCAACAGCAGCGCCCACGCCGCCTTCCACTGCCACTGCCACTCCCTCTAGGCACTCATTCCCTCCTTTACTCACATATTCCTTTTGCGACAGTTGGAAACTTTTATATATTTTTACAACGAAATGAAAAGACAATAAAAATACGACTGAAATGCCACAAATCCAGCATGGAGCATGGAGTAGTAAAATGTGGAAAGAACGCAAATTAATGCCACGAGAGTGAGGTTTTTTTTAAGGAGGAATATGGAGTAAGGGAATACCTTAAGATTGATTATTAATTAATTAATTATTAAGGAATTATTATTAAGGATAGGAAGTAATTACATTTACTTATTTTTTATTTCTGGTTTGTTATAATTTTATACCTTTTTATCCATTTTTTATTAAATTATTTCTTATGATTCTTCCCAGCTTAGCAGGAATTTATATTCTTTGAAAGCTAAAGTGTCACAATCACTTTAGTATTTTTCATATTCTTTTCAGATTTATATTTACTTAATTAAATTATTTTAAATATTTATAAGGTTATCTAAGTTTAGGTTTAGGTTATATCTAAAAAATTGTGTAAATAATACTAAACCCCAAGATTTCCCCTAATTTATTTCCAATTAAGCACCAAGGGCACTCAAGGCTTTGACAACTTTTTGAAACTCCACGAGAGATAACCAAGAACAAATTAAAATTAGCTGACTAATAAGCTCTTTAAAATGTTGTTTCCAAAGTTCCCCATTTATAACAAAAAAGTACCCTTGCTTTTCCCCAAATTCGTGCATACCCCGCACCTGCCTTAATATTACAGGGCATTCCCAGGCAGCGAGTGTAACAGGCGACGGCTGTGGCTTGTTAAAAAACTTTTTTAAATGCGAAAATGAAAGAGCAACAAATGCAATGGTGGGTCCTGCCTCCCCCCGATGCCTGACGCCCGATTCCTGGTTAGAATTGACAGGCACAGGACACAGAACACAGGACACAGGATACAAGCAAGGCAGCAGCAGCCGGCACACGGCGTCAAGTGCCTGAGCCGAGTTTGGCGACACAACAATTGAGTTTGTCCTGCGATGCTCTCGGGGGGCTTCCCTCTGTTGAAACATTTAATTTACTGGAATTTGGCGCGATGTGTGTAAGCTTATTAACAGCTTGACGGCGGGGAGCAGGATGCTGGCTGGGTGGGTGGGATAGCAGGAGCAGGGGATGCCTTTCCTGTTTTCCTATGCAAATTTTCCACTGTCAGTTGTGGGGGGGAAAGGAAGGTGCTTTCGAAACCTGGTTTCACCACAGATGCTGGCTTAATAAAGTCACAAAACAATGGCAGCTTAGGCAGCGCCATCAGGTGTGCGGAACAATGGTTGTTGGAATGGATCCGATGCATATGCTAGTTATGTTTATATCTGGATATTATCCAGGTTTTTTTTTTTTAATTTTTCAGGGAGCTCAGTCATATGTGATTTTTATGTTAGCAAGGGATTCAGGAGAAAGGATATTTGACAGGTAGTAAGAGGTTTCTGGTCGTTTAAGGCACTAGATCTAGGTTGATACTAAATATATACTATATAGATACTAAATAGATACTAAATAGATACTAAATATACACCAGAAAGATACTAGAAAGATACTAAATAGATACCAATAAGATACTAGACTGGTCTTGTTACATTGGGTTTACATTCGGTTCATAATTTTTCCAAATGCTACTTCAAGTTATGTATTTAGAGGGTTTGGTCTCTCTGCTTATTCAAGGATCTTAACTTATAATAATAAGATGCGTAACGCACACCTTAATGGGTAAAACCAAGCGATCTCCCTCGCTGTCTCTCCCTTTCTCTCTCTTTATCTCATTTATTCTCTTTTTCTCTAGTTTACCAGCCTAACGTCTCTGTCTGGCATTACACATCTTACCACGTTCACATCTTCTTCTGTATTTCTTTCCCTATAAACTTGTATATCTCAGCCACTAAATAAGCTAAAGCTCTAACAACATGCTTAGAGACTTTAGGAACCTAAACTTTTATTTAAATTTAACCACGCCCACCACAGCCCCCAAAAATTATTCAGAAAAGAGGCTTTTGATTTAGAGCTACAAAAATATATTAAAATAGAGTAACATTGAGTTATTTGTTTATTTCAAGTATTTGTTGAGTTATTCATTGAACTATTTAAAAAAATAGCATTTTGTATAACTTTTAATAATATAAATAATATTTAAAATCAATAAAGAATACTTAATAAATATCATTATTACCTAAGCTAGTTCGTTATTCCTGTTCAAACACTTTAAAAACAATTTCAAGTGGCTTGTTTGAGCTCAGACAGCTAAGAAAGCCCCCTTCTCCCAAAGAGAACTCACACCCGACTCCAAGCCCAAGACAAAACCAAGACAGAAAGCACAAAATTCAGATTTAATTGTCCCTCAAGGGGGGACATGGAAAAGGTGGGTCCTTGTCCAGAGACAATGCAAATATACTTAAGTAAGATTTCCTATACAAATAAATTCTCGAGTGACTCCAGCAGAGACTTCAACATAGCCCCCTTTCTCTCTCTCTCTCTCTCTTTCTCCTCAGCTCATCTTGAAGAAAGGATGAAGGACAGCCTCTCCTCGAGCAACGCAGCGGGGATGCCAGCTGGAACAGGAACAGGAGGCACTGGAGGCAGTGCCACACCCACGGCACCCACAACGCCCACAACAGCGGGCGGAGGAGCAGGAGGAGGAGGAGCAGCAGCAGGAGCCACGACAGCCGCTGCAGCAGATCCGCAGCAGACCCCGCAACAGCAGCAGCAGCAGCAGCAGCGCGGCAAGAGCAACATCCATGAGCTGCGCAACCAGGACTATGTGAGTCGCCTGATGGCCGCCACTCCGCCGTATTTGTACTCGGCGCCCGTGGGACCCAACAACTTCTTCTTCAGCGACATGCTGCGCTCCCTGGTGCAGGCCAGGAACAACGAGACAGCGCGCGTGCTGCAGCTGCAGCAGCAGCAGGCGCAGCAGCAGCAGCAGCAACATCAGCAGCAGCAACACCAGCAGCAGGCGCAGCAGCAGCAGCAGCACCATCAGGCCTCGCTGGTGCGGCGTCCCAGGAAGCGATCCTGGTCACATCGTCCCTACTACGAGCAGCTGCGCGAGCGACGCGAGGCGGAGGAGAAGCAGCAGCAGCAGCAACAGCAGCAGCAGCAGCAACTGCAGCCGGAGAAGCCTCTAGAGCTGACCAACAAGGCCCTGGTCACAGCTGCCACTCCGGCTAGTGCTGCCACGCCCACTCCCTATGGCTATGCCAAGCTGGAAACCAAGCCAGCTTTGCCGCCGCCACCGAAGACAACAGCCTCTGGCCTGGGCCTGGGACTGGGACTTGGCGGCGCTGTGGACTCTGCCCTGCAGGATAATACACCGCCGGCGGCTTCGTTGCCACCGCAGGATTTGGTCCTGCCACCGCCACCACCCGTGTGGTATCCCCCCCTGTACGCACCCTACGGCATCGATCCGCTGCACTTCTTCATCGATTTGAGGGTCTCCGGGCACATCTACGATCGCAAGAAGGAGAATGTGTCGCCACTGTCGTCCAGCAACAATGCCATTGGCGAGGAGGGCTCATCCTCGTGCTCATCCTCCACGACTGGCGCCGTGACCTCCTCCGCCACCTCCCTGAGCGGCAATCTCCTCAGCAAGCAGCGTCATGGCTCCGCCTTCACTGTGCCCATACCCAAGGCTGCTCAGAGTGATGCCATCAATCTGTGCGCCAATCCCAGTGCAGGTGGAGGTGCAGCAGGAGCCTCATCCCCGACCAGTGTCAGTGTGTTGGGCAGCAAATTCGAGCATTATGCCAAGTACTATGACCTCGGGGAGACCAAGGAGAACCAACCGGCAACGGCCTCGAGCACAGCGGCCGCCGCCAATCATCTCTCAGCAGCCGCCGCCGCTGCTGCGGCTGCCGCCAATCTGTCCAAGTCCAGTGCCAGCTATATGCTGCAGCATCTGCCGCGCCTCTACAGTCAGTTCGCTGCCCATCACCAGGCTCAGGTGCAGCAGAACCAGGACACGGAGTCCGCCAAGTCGGAATCGGTCTCGGCCTCGGTCAGCGCCTCGCTCTCGGTGCCGGATCTCTGTGATGAGGACTCGATGGGCAGGGGCTCCAGCGACACGGCCGTGGGTCCCGTCGGTGCTGATGGTGAAGGTGATGGTGAGGGCTCGGGCGGCGGGCAGGGCAACTGTGACATCGATGTGGAGATCATAGACTCCATCAAGTACCGGACGGATGGCGAGAGTAGTCGCTATTCCAGCAACGACGAGGCCTCCATCACACAGATCGATTAAGTGGAAGAAAAAGGAGGTGAAGCTAACAAATAAAATGTTAATAAAAAGAAAGCCAAAGTAAAAACATAATTTAAATAAATAAAAAATCAATTGCAATAAAATGATCCAGAAGAGTTTACTTCTTTATTTTGGGAAAATTTATTAAGCAGAGGTTGGATATTCGGCTCAGTTGGGTCTCAAAAGGAAGCTTAAAGGAGAGGTATATCTCGGAGCAAACAGTACCAAGCTCTCTCTCTCTCTCTCCCTCTCTTTTCTTTTTGCAGGCATAGCTTAAAGCACAGAGTGAGAGAGAAATAAGCCACACATAAACACATTTGGCGAGAGCGAAATAGAAGGAAACCGAAGTTAAAAGATCTTACAGACTTCAAAGAGAGGCTAACAGAAACGCTCTCTGTCTTGTTCTCTTTCTCACTTTCGCTTGTTATTTGGCTTGTACAATGCAGACAACGCGTAAAGCAAAAAAAGAACTGAAAGCAAGAGAGTAATGGATAAAAGCAGAACTAAGAGGTTGTTTCTAAGGCAACCGTTATTTGGCAGACTTTGAGCTGTTTTTCTGTTTCTGTTTCTGTTTTTCTCAGACGAGCATAACAATTAAGAGAGAAAGAAAGAGGTTAAAGAGAGTCAAGATAATTTGGATAATTTATAAGGAATATATAAAAAATAAAAAATACCGCAATTGATGTTTAAATTTGGTTTGTTTTTATAATAAAAATATAGAAAAATTTTAAAATATTTATATAAACTTAAAAAAACCCTTTTTAGGCTCCCCATATAATTCTCAAACTGTTCTGGTTTCCAGATAAATTATAAAACGACAGAAAAAGAAAGATTTCTTGTGAAAAATCTTTGAAGAAGAAGTGAAGCAAAGCAACCTATCACTTGACACCTTCCATCATCATCATCACGGCAAGCCGCTTCTCCCCACTCCTCTTTGCTGTTGTCTTTTGGTATCCTTCTTCGTCTTCTTCTGCTGGTTCTTTGCTTCCGTTTCCTCCTGCCTCCCGCCCCGGAAAGTATGCAGCGACAAAAGTAATTTCATAAATCATTTGACGCTGTTGACGCTGCCGCTGTTCGCCCATCTTTTTGCTTGTTGCTGCTGCGGTTGCTGCTGCGGTTGTGGCTGCCTCAAGGCATTTGTTAAATGTTGGAGCATCCTATTGAAAAATAAAAAGCAAAAACAACGCCCCCCTTCCTTGACGTCCCTGCGAAGCGCATTACACGCCTGACTACGCTTTGTGTAAATTAAAACTGCTGCCGGCTGCTGGCGCACAGAACGATTCTCCGCAATTCTTTTGCATATTTTTTTTGTTGCCTTCACTTCGAGCCTTTTTTTCTGTATTCTTTTTTTCTGTTTTTTGTTTCATTTGAGGCCCACAGGATATTAATTTTTACACCATTCATTGATTTTGTTTGCTACTCGCTGCTTAATGAACACATGCACGGCTATGGCGACTTCCGTTTCCGCATCCGTTTCTGCCAGAGTTGCATGTATAACAGGAGGTATTATCACTTATATATCACCGATTCTGATTCCATTAGGTATACATAACATTAATAAGTCATATAGAATAATATAATAATTTGGGATAGTAGAAAATATTCATATTTAGATATTGCATTGATCCTTGAAGCGAAAGTCGATAAATTAATAGAGATTTTAACATTGCAGACGCACATGTGTGCTATAAATTGACTTTCTTTGTAAGATCTTAACGAAAATCAAGACAAATTTAATTAAACAAAATTTTCCTGATATTTTAACCGATAATATCGATAATTTTACTTTAAATGCAATATTTTCTGATACATAAAAAATGTATATACTTTTTTTTACGATACCTAAGACTAAGGGTAACGTACAGTCCCGCACTCAACGCTGTAGCTTTCTTACTTGCCTTTTTTGCATGTCGCTTCTTGTTGCTTCTCGTCGTGTGTGTATTGTTTATCAAACGTATGGATTTCCATGAGTTTGCAAATTTCTGCACATTGAGGTGGAAAAACTGCAGAGGAGACACTCGATAAAAAAGCAAAAAAAGAAAAAAACCGCGATGTACAGTCAGAACAAGAGGCTGTCGATAGGCAAACGGGAGGAGCGCTGCTCATCATCATTATCATCGTTATTGTCATCGTCATCATTGTGTAATCAAAGTAAGTAGCGAATGAAGAGAGAGAAAATTGAAATTCAAGCTAATTGCAGGAAATTTATAACTCAACTTAACAGCTGACAGATTTTTGCCTTTTTCGCTGCGAGGCAAGCGGGAGCAGGAGGCAGGAGCAGGAGGCAGATGGGAAGATACTTTTGTTATCCTCTCGAATTCATAAATCTTGGCAGACGCTCATAATTCATGCAACAGTCGACAATTGGCAGCGGTTTCCACTCTCAAGACGACGGCAGGGACGACGCTGGGCGGAGGGGATTCCCCAACAATATAAGCCCGCTCAACTTGCCAGCATTTTACCAATGACAAGACGAGCTAACTGGCAACAGGCAACAAGAAGAAAAGCGAAAAAATAAGGAGAGGCAGGAGAAGGGTAGCTGGAAATGGAAACCCCAAGGAAAAACCCTTCAGAGTTGGACGGGGGGGTTGGGGATTTTAAGGCAAACAATGAGTGCAGGCAGCAGTGGCTTATCCCAAAAGGGAAGCAAGGAGGAAGAGGTGCGTTTTTTAAAAAGAACGCCAAGTACTTGGGCGTGTTGACAGCTTAAAGCTTTTTCCCTAATTGATAGATTCCCTTTTACTTTTTTTTTTTTTAATTTTTGGACGGAGAAAGCAACTCAAAAAGGTAATAAGAATAAATGGAAACAAAAAATTTAATTAAGTTTCGTTGTTAAATTATTATATCTACTTATTTAAGAAAAAAAACTTATAAGTAGTATTATTTATTTATGTTTATGTATTATTTAAAATTATATATATTTAAAAAATTTTATAAATTACATTTACTACAAAATATTAACGGCTGTATTGTATGATTATATAAGTAAGTTATTATTTGGTTTGTTAAGTAAATCATTAGAAATTCCAGTTGATTTTAAGTTTTTTTTCATGAGTTTTTTATAATTTCTGTGTTTGATTTTCATATGCTGTTTCTTCATTTTTTCTTTAACTAGAAAACCCTTAAATTGTTTTAAATTTAGACTCATTTTATATATAAATTAATCATTTTTGCTTTATACTTAAAATTTATCTGAAAAGGGCAACCACTGGCGCCATCTGTGGTTCAGTGCAGTTATAACGATTATAACAGTTTTAACCGTTACAACTGGCGCCATCTCGCACTCAAGTTGCCCATACAGCCCTTAGGGAACAGTGCTGCCCCAATAATTTGGAACAGCTTTTGTTACATGGGCAGCACTAGTGTTGAGCGGGCATTTTATAAATTTAAATTGTGCGCCTTGCCCCTTATTTGTTGCTCAAGGCAATTAACAGCCAATCGAAAGTCAAAACTAAGCAAACAAATTAAATCGGATTAACAAAAGTCTTGCATTTGCCATCGAGCGATATTTGGCGTTCGGCCTTCGGCAAATTATCATGTGATTGTGAGTGCTTTTTGTTACCAATTTGTTTTTTTAGTTGTTTGTTCTTCTTGTTTTTTTTCCCCCTCTTTTATTATTATTCGTCTGTATTCTTCCAACATCGTTTTCTCTGAATTATATATACAGATATATTTCTTTATAATTTATGCTCAAGTGCTGAGATTATAATAAGAGCCACGCTTTATTTGCTCATACATATTTATAAGAAAATTTTCCAGATTGCGATCGTTATACATGTGTGTGTGTGTGTATGTGTGTTTTTTTTTTATTTCTGCCTCTCTACGCATGCGAAATACGCTAATTGTGGCAGCACGCTGAGAATAAACAAATACAAAGGCAGGCAGCATTTTAAAGCAATAAAATCAAATAGTTTTGTTTTTCGTCTGGTTAAGTTGGTTTTGATTTTCTTTATTTTTTGTATATTAAAGCTTAACTATTTGATTAGCTAATTGCTTTTTTTTAATCACAGTTCAGATTTTACTTGGGACCCCGAAAAAGTATGCTATGTTTTAGGCGAATGAATAGCTGTTTACCTCATGATTTTTTATTTCTATTTTTTAAACCAAAGCACAGTTTTTAAACTGCGCATTTTGTAAGAACAAAACGAGTTACAATAAAATATTCAATAAAGAGGGTTCACTCTAGTAAAAAAAAAATAAGGAGAATACATAGATGGCCAAGGGAAACAACAACAACAACAAAAAACGAGAAAGAGAAGACGCTATGCGACGCAAAATCAAAAACAAAACGATCGTTTTGCGTCTGTTGACAAAGCGAGGCTAAGTGGGAGAGCGAGCGAGATAGCGGCAGCGGCAGAGAGCGAGCGTCGGCGAACGAGCGAGAGCTGAGGGAGAGCGGCGTCGTCATTTGTTTGACATTTATCAAGAGCAATAACAACAACAAAAGAATACAAACAAAAACGAAAACGTAACGAAATCAAGCGGATGAAAAATGAAAACCAAAGACAAAAAACAAAAACTAATAAGAAACATGCCAGGAAAATAAACAAAAATAAGATATTAATCAATGTGTTGAAAGGGTGTGTTCGGTGTAAAAAACATTGACTGGTATGCAATTTTCTGCCTATATTTATGCAAAAAAAAAAGAGAGAGGAAGGTGGAAAAGAGAGCGTCTTGATAAATTAAACATGCCCAAACGTTAAATGAGACGCACACCGCCCGCCCCCCAATTCTTCGCTGTCTCTCTCTCGTTCTTTCTCTCTACCACCTCATGCTGCTCCTCCTCCTCTTCCTACTCCTCCTCTGTCCGACGACCTCACCTAGACAATAAGGCAAAAGCAAAGATAAGAGCAAGAAGCAGAACGCACAGACAAAGCACCGTGGAACGAAAATGAAAATGCAAATGGAACAGAGATAAAAACAATTACGAATGTGCATGTATGTACGAATGCATAATGATTGATTTATAGATACATATCTTAATCTCACATACATATGCTTGCTTTGTTTCAATTAATTTTATTCAATTTAATTCCTCAGGTAAGCCACATCGCCCCACTGTGCACTGTGGAAGTTATCTCGTTGGCGTCCCATCAACAACTTATTCGGGCTATAGCCCCCCCCCCCCCCCCCCCCCCCCCNCCCCCCCCCCCCCCCCCCCCGATTCCGCATCTTTGCACCACAGGCTGCTAAAAATGTGTTTGTTAATGCCTTCAGATTTTCGCTTTTCTGTATCTTTGCTTATTTTTCTCTCAGCTGCGCCGTATTTGATGATCATTTTGTTCTCTGTTCATTGAAATTTAATACAGCAACCGGTACATGATCAATATTAAGGCGAATCGAAAATACATATATCGAAAATGCAACAGAATCGAGAATTACTAGGTTACAAAAATATATGTATAAGGATTTTCAGAGTAAAAATTTTAAAAACAAATAATACTTCTTTATGAATGATTTATTTATTGAATATCAGATTTAATGATATATATTTATATTATTGTTAGGTTTCTTTACCGAATGTTACTGCTATAATATCTATAGATCTACCATCCCTAATCCTATTCTTCAACCTATCCCGATGTCAACTATGTGTGATATTGTGCGTGTCTCTTAATTGCTGGCTGGGGCTGCATTCGGCATTTGCATATTTTCGTGGCTGATCCGATCCGATCCGATTCGCCGCGTTAAACTACGAAAATGGATGTTGATGGAGAGAGGGAGAGAGAGAGAGAGAGAGAGAGAGATGGTTAGTTGCTGCCGTAAGGGGTGGGGAATCAGTGCCCGCGGTATGGGATGCGCGAATGGGAATGGGAATGGGCAGGGGAGAGGGATGTAGGTGGTGGTGATGTGGTGCTTGGTAGTGTTGTGGTCTAAGGGTACATGGCAACAGAAAATTTGTCGGGCTTGTTTGCTTTATTGCTCCACTTTTGCTTGTGACTGTGTTTAGTGCCCTGGCCGCTGTCGCTGCTATTTGATTTTCACATTTTTCTTTATTTTGGTATCACATGATTGTACAAACACACCCCAACACATCTACAGATACCTGCCGTGTGTGTGCGAGTGTGCGTGTGTAGTGTGCTCGGAGGAAAATGCCTTTTTGAAACGATCTCTTTGTTTTACTTTACTCTTACTCCTCAGTTTTGGGTTCTTGAGTGACTGATCTGTTGATCTCCACATTTGTCGCTGTCGTCGACATAATGACGTCAAAGTTTACCTTCGTTCTTTTGTTATCTGCACATGAATTTGGAATCCTAGGTTCCCAGAGGAATACTAATAGTTCTCCGAATCGTAGATACCCTTTACGTTCTCCTATGATATTAAATTGAATTACTATTTTAATTATTAATTAAATTAATATTATATTCTAATGAAATTCGTTTCCTGACTGTTATGTGCAATGCTTTTCTTATAGCTCATGCAGGTCAAAGAATTGGATTTTACAGCTGTATGGCACTCACGTATTTTAATTTTAAATGTTCTAAACATACAACCATGTAACCATGCGATAATTGGGAACGCTTGAGTTAAATAAAATACTTTTTTTGAAATTAAAAGCTAAAGAAGTTACATTCAAGTTTTAAGTAGTTAAATTGGGTCTGTGTCATACAGACTTTATTTTTGCATCACGTGTTATTGTTTAGTCGCAGACCACCGCTGGCTTCGGCTACACTGATGGCGCTCTTTTATATCCTCCTACCGCGAGCGGTTCTCTTTTTTTTTTTGTTATCGGCGCTTCTCTTCGAACTTCGACGTTGTTATGCTTTTTTGCACCTGTTTAACTGTTTTTGGTTTTTCGCCGTTTTGAGCGGGGCTTTGCTGGCTGTCGGCGGGGAGTGGGGGTCTGGAATCAGGTGTTGGCAAGGGGACGCGGGGAGATAGAGGCGGTGCAGTAATGGGGACCCCCTATTGGCGTTGCCATGGTTCTAACTGGTTTTTCGAAATTCCTTTGCACTGCAATTTCACTTGCTCGTTGGTATTTGATATTTGTACTTGTATTCGTATTTGTATTTGGCCCCCAGAGCGAGTTGTATAACTATTTATGTGAGAGCGTACATGGATGTATGTATATATGTGGATCAGGCAACTACAGTATGACTTCATTGAAGCGAATAAATATTGAATTATATACGAAATTGCATAGTTTAATCTATTATAATTTGTAAACAAAAAAACCAAATACACATTCGAAAAGTTTTCCCAAATCTATTTAATTAAAATATTTTTTGTGTGCTCTTAATGCCGTGCCAGAGGTTCCACTGTTTGATAGCGATAACCGCATGGCAAAACAGCAGCGAGAAGGTGACAAAGAGAGGGGTGGCGAGGCGAAGAGAGCGTTGACAACACAGTGGCGTCGCGTCGAAAAGTTGTGTGTAAACAATTGGGGCCGTCTCCGACGCTCTTGCTTGCTCCCAAACTCTTTCGCTCTCCACGCCTCTCTTTAGCGAAAGAGTGACCGCCTGCAGTTTGTTTATACGCCGTTTGTCCCACATAATTTTTGTTTGTTAGTTTTTCTGCTGCTTCTACACGAGCTTCGGCCCCGCGCAAGTGTGTGTGAGTGTTCTATTTTTCAACACACACATAGCTGCGTCCACACCACACGTTTTTCGTTCATTAAAAAGCCGCTTTGACTCTATCTCTCTCTCTTTCTACCCCTCTGTTGCGTATTTTTGGCCAAAGCCACGTTGTTGGAAAAATCACTTTGTTGGAGCGAAAAACCGGCCGGAAAAGCGAACAAACAATTCCTATTGGAGATTTTCCAGTAATTACGTGAGCGCGCTCGCTGTCTCTCTTTCTCGGTATTCTTGTCCGCGTGTGTGTCATAAAATAAAATTCGTATAATTGAGTGACAAAAACGATAAGAACTTGCTTCCATTTTTTTTTTTTTTACTTATTCTTTGTGACTTTCTTTTCGCTGCGCTTTACCAGCTCTTCGTTGACTTTTGTTACTTTGTTTGCTTGGTCTCTTTGTCTCTCTTTCTGTCTAATTAACACGTTCACATTACAATTTCGTTTCATTAATAGACCAACAAAAAATAAATGAAAGAGTAACAAAATCTAGAGCGCTACTAATACCAAGGCAAATACAAATATGCACGCACGCAGCGTAAAAACAATAACTAGCACTCGCGCTCCCGCTCTCTAAATGCCGATACATTGTAGCGTGCTTGTGTTTTGTTATTTGCGCGCGGGTGTTGCGGTACCAATAAAAACAATAACAATAATAATAACAAAAACAACCGAGAGCGAGAGAGCCAGACAAGCGAAACGCGACGCGATACGACGCTGCGGTTATGTGTATTAGTGTGATTGACTTTTTCGCCGCTGCGTGTGACACATGTTCACCCACACAGACGCGCTGGCGATACAGTGGATTGTGTGTAGCATTTATGTAAATGTGATGAATACCTTTTGCCGATAATAAACGCTACCGCACAGTGGGCGAAAATTTTAACGTTCAACTCTGATTACCTAACAAAAATGGATAATTAAATAGTGTGGACTTATTTATCCAACAATCGGAATACATTTCAAATTTTAACTAATTACAATACAAAGGATCTAAGGATTTTTCGTCCTCATTGCAATTTAATGTTTATGAAAACATTATAAGAATTAACAACTCTTATTGGAATTGACATTTTTAATAAATATTGGGTAAAAATTTACGGTGTTTATAAATTTAGAATTCTGTGTATAAGAAAGTATAAAAAACATTTTGTTATTAATTTATATGACTATAAACTAAAGTAATTAGCAATTTACTTATTTTTCCCACTTCTTGCCACTGTGCCAACGGTCGAAAGAACAACAACGCAATGAGGCGAGGTAACTGTAAGCGCTAGCTGCCTCGTCATCTGCTTCTTCCTCTTCTACTACATCTACGTTTTGGCAAAAACAAAAACCATGTGTTTGCCACGCGCTTACGTTACGCTCTCCCGAGCTCTCAGAAGAAGGAGAGAGAGAGAGAGAGAGAGTTCGATAGTGGGAGAGAGCGGCTGAGCTGCCATGTGTTTTTTCTTGCCGTGTGTGTGCGTTTTTGTGTCGAAAACAAATCAAAATCCAATTCAATTAGTTGATGAAGCTAATTTTTGGATGTTTTCATATTTTAATTTTTGCATCTGGCATTGAATAGACTCGGAAATAGTTGTAAAAGGAGTAAAAACTGATCAGCGATCTACAACTGTCTTTGCATTGCTTTTTGTTTGTTTCGTTGCGGCGACTGCGACTGCGACGCCTCCGCAGACTGCGCTGCGCTGCCCGTCTCGTTGGCATTCTCGCATTCCCGCATTTCATTTTGCATTGTGCCTTTCAGCGCAGCAGTGGACGCAAGCGAAAAACCATCCAAAAGTCACTATTGAGTTAATAGTATTAGCTAACAGAAAAGACAATCGAAAAAATACAAAAATAAGAAAAACAAACACAAACAAATCACATCTACGAGTGAACAATAAAAACTGCAAGAAAAAGAAAAACCAAAGCTGCCAATTGATGCCCCAAAATTGAGTACGTATGCCTAGCATATTAATGCAACCCTTTTTTTCAACTGTGAGATTAGTGTCATAATTAAAGGAAAGAAAGGAAAAAAGACCCAAATAAAAAACAAAAGCCGAAAAGCGCAAAATTCGCGAAAAAAGTTTGCAAGTGCCGCCCACAACGCCGCACGAAGAGAGAATACAAGCAAAATGAGAGCGGGCGGGAGAGAGAGAGAGTAGCAGCAACAACACAGCAGTGAGTGTAAAGCAAAATAAATAACCGGAGGGAAAGCAGCAACAAGAAAACACAAACAAACACGGCGAAAAAAGCAAATCACTAAAAAAGAAAACCGAAAAAGCTACGCAAAAACAACGTGGTATTAAAAAAGAAACGGACAAAAAAAAAACAAGAGTTTTGCTTGAAATCGAAGAAATATTTTTAGTGCTGCGACCTATCAGTGTGTTTGTGTACAAATTTGTCACCAAAATGTGCGTGCGTGAGTGCGAGTGTGTGTGTGTGCGGGTCCCCCGCCTTGTTGTTGATATTATTGTTTTTGCTTCTGTTATTTTCACTTCTTGTACGCCCCCCGCTTTGCCCTGAAAAATCGTAATGAAAAACGGGACAATTTGGGAAAGGCAAAAAGTAAAAGCGATAATGAAATTTATCAATGATCCCTAGATAACGGAAAAGGATAGGGGCTGCCGAAGAATTGAAAAAGAGTAAAAGGAAGGCGAGAACCACCCGCATTAAAAGATATACAACATACCTACATATGTACATATATTTGTATATGACAGGAAAAGGAAGTTTTCATCAAAAGTCAATGTTAGAATATGTCAAATTAAATTGCTTAAATATTCAGTTAAAAACCACTTTCATGCAGCCTTGTAAATATAATATAATTATGTATATTAGGAACCCATTAGTACTATAAAATACAAATATTAGATATAGTAAATAGCTTCAAAACTTTTAGATTTCAATATAAATTTTTATAAATTTTGTTTTATTTTATTTGAGATGTTATGCCAAATACTACTGTTCAAAAAATTGGGAGCATAAGACCCCGAATGAGAGCCTCGCGTAATCAATCATTTGGAAATTGAAAGCGTCGCCACCTGTTGGCTCTTTTTATATAAGCACACGCACACGCGTATCAATCAAAAACTGGGTTATTTTTCCTCCAACGAGATTCTGATGCAAATCCACAAAATGCTGAATGTTTTGACACCCTTTTACTACTTTTGTTTTCCCCCCTTCCCTTTTAATAAAAAAGTGAATGTTAGCGCTTGACAGTTGACCCATCATAGAGTCGAAATTACAGGGTAAATTTCTAAGAGAAACTGGGGAAATTTCCCTACAAGATTCTTAAAATATTTAATTAAAATTATATGTTTTCCTTAAATTAATATTTTTTAAAGCTAAAATCTGTGTGTATTGCACATAAGTTGCAGCAATTAAGTTTAACTTCTAAATGGATAAAACGTCTCAATAACCAGAACATTGTACACAAATTAAAATTTTTTGTATTGCATAAGGAAATTTCTAATCCCTATGTATGGGATCTTTAGATGTTTCACTGTAGTTATAGTCCACTTGGGTTTGTTGTCGCTTTTTCTCTGTTTCGCGTTGGCCTGTTACCCTTATATGCACACACACACACACAAGGCAGGGAGTGAGAGTGCGTCGCCGCCGCTGCGTCAGCAAGAAAATACATTGGATTTGAGCAGACAGAGAGAGAGAGAGAGAGAGAGAGAGAGAGAGAGCGGCAGCTATGCCTGTTCTGGCAGCGAAACGAGGCGCAGAATATTGACAGCGCCTTGTCGTTGATTTGATACCCTGTAAATTCGCATTAGCCCGGCTATATTCGGCATGTTTAGCCCAGAATATTAGTAAAATGGACTAATAAGATTTATAGAAAATTTCGAAAACTAATACCTCTTAAGACATAAAATGTAAATATATTTTATATAGTTCTTATACCTATAGGGTATTTCATGGTTGATACTATTTTGTTTGCTCTTCACTTGCTTTATTTTGGCGTCGTTCTTTGTTATTTCTCCTGCATAATTCATGTGTAAGTTTACGATCGTGTGATTTGTTGTTGCTCTCCCTGCTAAATAGTGCTCTTTGCTGTGCTCTGTTTTGCTCTCTTTTCCCCCCTTATATAGCGATCTATAGGGGGACTATCTTCCTTCTCGCTCGCTCTCTTTCTCTATCTGACCGAGACGCTAATTTGTTGTTGTTAGTGGTGCTATATAGCATATATACACACGTCATATAGCGTCGTGTCTTGATAAAGCGACCTCGCTATTGCCTGCCTGGCTTACTTTTTTTTATTTGTATTATTTCTTTTGTGTATTCCTCCATAGGTAACCGTCTCGTATAGGTCTGGATTATGTTGTATCATCAAAAGATCGAAACTAAAACCATAGAGGTTTAGTATCACGTGAGGTCTTAATACTGGTGATCCTAAGATTCATTTTAGCATTACTTTTCATAGTTACACTTAGTTAGAAATCATATACATAGAAATCCCTATTCTGGGGATCCTAATTCTGGAGATCCACACACGGGCGATCCTTACTCTGGGTATTTTATATCTAATCTTAAAGTCTTCTATGTTAAATCATATTTTATTCAAGTACAATCGAAACCCTATATATTATTTATCTTAACTCTACACCGACCCCAAAGATCACAACTAGAAGTTGAATGTCCATTAGCATTATGCAATTATCGAGAAGCTTTATGCAATGTGCGTTAAAGTCGATCGAATGAATAGTTGGAACTTAAAAGCTCCTCGATGCGAATGCGTGTGTGTATAGTTTATTGTTTGTTCTTTTTTTAATTTTTTTTGTTGTACCATTTTTATTTGGTGGTTGCGTGTGTGCGTGTGGTGGCAATTTCCGACTTAAAAACCAATTGGAAATTGAAATTCCTTGACGCTGGGCTGGATTAAAAACTAATTGAATATCGGCCGTAACATTTCCGACGTTTTGGGTGCCTTAGTTCATAGTTGGTAGCCTGATGAATATATGTACATACATATGTATGTAGGTGGGGGTGGTGTCGGCACGCAAGACGACGACGACGCACAACAGAAAATTCAGGCGGAAACTCGTGCTGCCAAACTTGCCGATGTTCTCGCTCTCTCCCCACTCTATTTCTCTCGCATTTCACCTTGGACTTAGCCAACAGTTTAAATAAAAATTAGGAATTTAAGTGGAAAACTGATCTTACTAGAATAGTATAGAGATACTTGCTTTAATATTTATGTATTTCACACAATTAGGCAAATAATAAAAAAATCTTAAAAATTGTTAATTTAAAACGACATAAGTTTATGTCGTTCTGACTGCGACATTGTGTCGTAGATTATGTCGCTTTTAAACAATTTAAAGTAGTGCAATTTTATGTTGTTTTTAAATGTAATAAAGTTAAGTAGACTTTGTACTGGGTGAGTTTATATCGGCTGACTTGTATCGCTATGTTTATGTTTTACTTTGCGATTTATTCAAAGCTTGGATCAAGCTATAAGTGCCATATACAGTAAGACATGAATATAGTGCTTAAAAATATTTATTTTAATTAATGAAAAACTAAAACTGTTGTTCTACTGAAACTAAAAATGAAAAACCAAAGCAAATGTTTCGAAACCTGTAATTATCATATGTAAATTAATTATTATTATACACATTTTCCAACTGCTATGTAGTTGACCACAATTGTAAGGCGCGTGTGTTGTGCTTTTTTCCTGAAAGTCAGAAAGTAGAACCGCAGCATAGAAGACGAACTGTGTGAGAGGCTGAGGCGTTGCTGTTTGTTGATTACATAAAAAATGAAAATAATTATGTACACTGACTGTGTATGGCACATTGTTGAACTAACCGCACACACACTCACGTTGTGTTTTTAGCGCGATAAGATATAGCAAGCTATATATACGTACACTCGCACACCAAAGCAAAGCGAGCAGTACAAACCAACTTAAAACGGCAGCTATAGTGCGCAAAATGCAAACAAAAAGCTAAATAAAAATAAAATAAACTAAAAAACAGCAACAGGAGAGTGCGACAAGTTTGTTGCCTTCTTATACAACAGCCGCGGCGGAGAAAATAGAGCAACGCAACGATGCATCTGCATTTGCATCGGAATTCAAATTACATTTTGATTAAATTGTACTTTAATTTTGTACAATTTAAATTCGCTTCATATTTATAGAATCAATATACAAAGTAAAGGAACAAATTTAGAAGATATAAGATCACATTTCGGTATTTTAGGGCAAGTAACAAAATAACATTTACGATTATAAGGAACTTCTGTAGAACTTGACTTTATTTTCAAACATTTATTCACACAAATGGCACACGAATAATTATTTTGAAATGATTCAAAACCGTTTTGATAAATCAGAACGAGTTTGTTCTTAAAATAAGCATAAATAAACCGCAAAGATTTCAAATTGTTTCAGGATGAATAATAACCGATTATGTGTACGTTGTGGGATCTCACTTCTCTCCCCAGAGAGCATCATAATTCCCCAATTCTCGTTATTGTTCCGCCCGTACACCTGTTCCCAGCGAAATGTTTTTTCAGTTGTTAACACATTTTCTATCATCATCATTCAATGCACTATGCAAATTATTAAATTAAAAGACATACTATATACATACATACATATGTGAAAAAAACCTTAATCGCTGGTCAGCGTCTCGTATACGTATACGTAACGCCCGACATGCTCTTATTTTTCATCAATTATCAATTCATCGATTTAACTAAATATTTAACGAAAAAATAACGTGGCTCAGTAGTTCTCGTCGTATTTGCATTATTTATTTATTTATTTATTTGTTGCTCTTGCCTTTGTTACTGCCAACTAGTAGTTGCAGGTCTGTCAGTCGTTTCGAATGTGCTAATTAGTGGAAAACGTTTATAGCTCTGCCATTGTGTGTGTGTGTGCTTGAAGGGCAGCCCACTGTGCAGGCCCACTGTACGAGGTGGTGGTGGTGTGTGCCAAACAAACAAATGAGGAGCCGAGGCACATCAGCGGCAATCGAACATAGTGTTTGTTGAAAGTTTTCATTCCATTGCTAACCATCTGCTAGCACGCACATAAAGCCTACAGTGAACACTCGATAGAGTGGTTTGAATTAGTTGGTAGAATTGCCAGAAAGGCACACGTCACTGTCACTGAGTTCATCTACTAAATTCTCAAATAAAAGTTGCAACAACTGAGTTCACCTAAAATTCCCAAGTTCGAATTTATAGCTTTGCTTCAGATATATCATATCGAAATATTCCTTTCGACACACATCCTGAGCATATACCAGCTCTAAATAAAATATCAGAAATATATAAGAAATATAGACTTGTATTAAAGTTCTGTTTACTCCCGCGAGTACCTACTGTGGTCAAGATTGTTTGTTTGTTATTAAAAGTGAATTGAATGATATGGTCCCAGCTCAGGTTCGGCGACACTTTTGTAGGGTGCACAGCAGAGTGCAACTGTGATCGACACTGTTGTTATTGTTGTTTCATCTCATCTGCATCTGCCCCCTCTGCCTCGTACGCTGGCTCCCTTATTTAGCCACATCACGTATACGCCACCGATGCAGATCCCTCTCACTGTTATCAGTTCTTTTTAGAGCGTGCTCTCGGTCCACACAAAAGGGTAAACAACTCTGCTCGGTCAACACTCATTATTCATTATTTTTTTTACTTATTGTATTTTCCTCTATGCTTTTATTATAACTATTTTTTGTTCTTTTTTTTTTTTTGGGTTTGTGTGAAGAGGGAAATGTGCGCTTTGGCTATATTTAGTTGTATTAATTGCGGCTGACCCAATTTGTGGTTCTTGCACACAGGCGTCGCCTTGTGTAATTGCTTAGAGCAAAAAATAACAACGGCAGCGAACAACAACAACAGCAAAAAGAATAGTGAGAATATAAAATATACTCTAGAGATATAGATACCATAGCATAGCAGCACATATAGCTAGCTAGCTAGCTAGTGAATGCAGATGTGCAGAGGACGACGGACACGGACACGGACGACGGCAAGCCAAAAAGAACACATGATGGGTTTATTTTGGTTGAACGCCGTCCGTCGACGACTACGACGACGACGACGAAATCAATTGAAATTGAAATTTTCAGGCGAAAAAAAGAAATCAAATATAAACCGAAATAAAACCAAAAACTGTCAGTTGGAAAGGTAGCACAGCATAGCGTAGTCCTCGGACGAAGAAGGGGTTTTTTTTTTGCTGCCAGTTTTGCCTAGCAACAGCGAATTATTTTTTTTTTTCGCTGTCGCATGTCGCATCGCATCGCAGCACCTTAAATGCCAGAGTAGTAGAGAAACAGAAAACAAATGTACATAAATACATTGCAATTATGTAGGGTTATGTACTTGGTTTCACACATAAAACTGCTCTCGCAAGAATAAAACAATTAATTTGGGGGGGTTCAGCTTAACCCATATGTTTTTTGTTCCCCAGAGTAGAGTTAAAAAAAAAACTTCCATTGACCCCTACTGAGTGAAACCTATAAGCTGTTTTTATTGAGTTGCTTGTACATTGCAAGCAAAGCTTGGAAGGAAACTGAGCCCTTAAGGTGAATTTATTTTATAAAATTAAATTGTTTTCTGCCTTAAATCATATAGAAATAGAAGTCAACTTATAGAGCCAAAAACTGGTAATATATGTTCTTGGTTAAAAGCTACTATTTTTGTAACCGCAATTGTGTGCTTATTCGTACATAGTGCACATAATGGACATACGTATGTATGCATGTATGTACATTAAAATACATACCTTTCTCACAGACATTTATATTTAGTTTTTTCTTTTTGTTTGTTGTCTTTTTAACTGCAGTTTCTTACCCTTTCCCTTGATTTCTTTTACATTTTTTTTAGCTCTTTATTTATTTATTAGGTTTTTCTTATTTGCGTGCCCAAAAAGCCGGCTTTATTTTTATTGACACTCTTTTGCTGTATTTTTACTCTTGGCTCTCTTTGCATTTTCTCTTCCTCGGCATTCGGCGTTTTCATTTTCATCATCACCAATTTCGTTGTGTTATGCGTGCGCCGTGGAATGGGGAAAAAGTTGTATAAATTTATTTTTATTTTCAACAAATATAGGATTGGATATAGGTACATAAGCGACAGCGACAATGCCGTTGTTCAATTTTCCGCTGCTATTGCTAAAATTAAATATGGTTAAGCAGCACTAGCAACAGCAGCGGCACCACTAAAAAGCTACGAAAAAAAAAACATATCAAAACAATAGTAAAGCCTCCCGCATAGTGAAAGCTTGCATATTAAGAAAAAAAAAAAAGAATCAAAGGTTGGATTAGAAATTTTTTCCTAAACTAAGTGCAAAATATGTAAATACGTTCGGCAGAAGTGTGGACATAGGGCTAAAAAATAAGCAAAGACGGCAAGGTCACACTTTTTTAATTTTTGCATAACTTAGTGTATTGTTCACGAGGTATTTTAAATATATTAAATCTATTCATAGTTGCATAGTCCCCTAAAGAAAGTAGGTGAACTCATGATTTGATAATAATGCTTGAAAGGCAACTTAAGACTTAATTATTTCATTTTCTTTAGCATTTTAACAGTTGGTCGCCCATTAGGAGTGAGCACTGTACCATGCCTGGCTGCAGTTTGATGTTGTTATTGTTGCTGCTGCTGCCTTGATTGTTTATGGAATATTTGCGTACGCCTTTTTTCTCAGTGTGTGTGTGTTTTGTGTGCTTGTATTTTGACTTCTTGTGTATTTCCTGCTCTACCGCTCGACGCTTTGGCTCTCTTCCTACTGCCACCCTTCCCCTTTGGTTTTTAGTCGCACGTGTCGCTATATTATTCGTATATTTCGCTTTAGTTATGTCTTTGTTTCTGCTGTCGCTTTTTAAATAATTAAATTATGCATTTCATCAAAAGTGAAGCGTTGTTTCTTGGCTCTTTCATTTGAGTAATTTATATTTTTTTTAGTCTTGTTTATTTTTTTTTTAAGTAAACCATGCTATTTTGTTGTTTGATTTGAGCCACAACTTAATGGCTTTACATTGGAACTTTTTATTGAACTCATTTTAAACAAAAACCCGTGTCGTCTTTGATGTGCCATTTTATTTATTTATAAACATTTAGCGGATTTGTAACGAAAATACAGATAGCGCTTGTGAATCACTTGGCGCTTAAGAGAAAGACTAAGGCAAAGAGAGGTTTTAAAGAGACAGCGGATAAGAGGGCAAAGGAGAGAGATAGAGAGCGCGAGAGCTTAAGCCTAGCCCAAACAGCTGTTTGTTGGGTCTTATTTGTGTTTTTATTTGTGATCCTTTTCGAAAAGTTGTTTATGTTGTGAGCAAAGAGGATGGCAGAGGGTGTAGGTGTAGTTTGAGTACGAAAGAGAGTAAGCCTCCATGGGACACAAATTTCAGCGTTTGTTTTTGTTGTCGTGCTTGTTTAAGTATTTTTTTTGTTGTAGCTCACTTTTCAATAAATGGCAATGTCATGCGCGAACGCACAACACTCACATGCACATACAGGTTACTCTTGATACACTAAGCCAGAAATTACAAATATATCGTATTCACATTATGCCTTTAAGAATCTGTAAAAAAAAAAAAAATAAAATAAGGTTTTGTTATTGGATAGTAGTCAGCTGTTTTTCCAAAATCACGTTAATAACTGATGAAAAATCACAAAAGAGTGTTTACACATAGAACGTCCACTGTATCCCAGTGTATACACTTTTATATGCATACTCACAAGCTTGTTTACGACGCTTTGACTTTGCTTTGGCTTTTATTTATTTTTATTTTATTTGTTTTGTTTTTTTTTTCTACTCGCTTTGCCGGCTCTCTCTTTGGCGTTCGCTCTGGCTATGGCACAATGAAAGCTTTGTCTGAGTTTGGCCAGAGAGCGGGTGAACGGTGTACGGCATGTGTGTGTTTGTGTGCGTGAGCGAGCGAGTTGAGGGTGCTTGTATGTGTGTGTGTCGGTTTTTCAATTGCGTTTGCCGCCGCTTCGCTTCATTCGTTTGTCTGCTCGCGTGCTTTACGGTTCAAGATTAACAAAAGTCGAATTTCTATTTTGAAATCCAGATTCTGATCTAGATGAGAAACAAATTCTTTTAAATTCAATTTTAAAAATATTAGAACTTTTCAAATATTCATTTTTTTTGAGTGTGTAACAAATATCAGTATCAACAGCAGCAACACGACAACAACGCCGAGAACGCCTTGTATGGAGGTATGTGTGAAAGCTCAAAGGAGATGCAAAAAAAAAAAAACAATAAATAAAAAATGTAAACTTTGGCTAAACAAACCGAAAAATAGACAATAAAAAGCGAAACATAAAAATAACAGTGTAAGTGTGTGTGCGTGAGCGCGTGAGTGTGTGTGCAAAACAACAATAACAATAAGAAATGTAAAGATACAGTGGAACGAAGAAAGAGAAAAAGCGAGACATGCAGATTACAATTTAAATTTTAAATTGGTTTTTTGTTCAATGAAAATACACTTCGACTAGGCAATTACATTTTTCAGATTTTTGTTTGTGCCGCTTTTTTTTTTTTTTTTTTATTTTGCTTTTTGTCTCAACATTCTCGGATTTCATAATCACGCCTAAAACACAGCCACTAAATGCCAGGCGGCGTCGGCGGTGTGTGTATAAAAATAACAACAACTTAAAAGAAAAAGAAAGGAACAAAAAAATGCCTAAGAAAACCACGTTGAAATTTCGGCCAGCGACGACGTCAGCGCGGCGTTTCTCTTTGGCGCACTCTCTTTTGGCGGCTCGCTCTCTTTACCAAAGCAGTTCTAACTGCTTTTCTGGTACAGTGAAAGCTTCTTAAAGGCTCAGCAAAATGCATGAAATCGAAGAAGTTTTGTTGTACAGTATTTACTGTACCACACTACCTTCCTCTGGCTATGATATAAAATATTTAATCATGAATAATTATGGTTTAAGCGCGCCTTTAATAAAAAGAAGCCTAAAAAACCAAACTGAAGAGGTGACACATTGAGAAAAAATAAGTGACTCTTGCCCCCACTTCATCGCTTTTCCTCTCTCTCACTCTGACGCTTTCTCGCACACACGTGCAATGACATTTGTTTTTGTTTTTTTTTCTTTAAGAGTCGCGAAAAAGCTGACAAAAATAACAATAAATACAACAACCATAATCGAGACAACTACAACAACTGTGATCGGCAATTATAAACGCCAAAAGCGTTTTTCTAGCGGCCTTGTTGCGTTTTTCAGTGTATATAAAGGGGGGTATGAGGTACAAACACAACTGAACCATATAAATAAACCCGAACCCATATAGATTTTTGTTGTATTTTATTTATATTTGTTTTTGCATAAGTGCTTAGATTTACAAATTTGTTATTTTCTATATTGTATATTTAATTTATATATTATGTTTTATGTTTTATAAAAAGTTTTAATGGGATGTTTAGAATTATTTTTAACTTTTTTTTTTTATAATAAATTTTTATTTTATTTTTGTTAAAGTGTCTTGTTTTTATTTAACATTTGAGAAAGTCATGAGATGTTCAACATTATTTGTTGGTTAATTTTGATTATACGCCCTTTTGGCTAGGTTCCTCGAGCCGCTTCTGTTCGATGATTTCTTGTGACCCAAGCGTATACGTAATGTGCAAGCAAGGCAACTGCCGAGCAAGAGAGGGCCTCGCAAAGAGAGATAGCAAGAGAGAGAGAGAGAGAGAGTGAAGTCACACATATGAGCACCCATTGATACCCACACAAGTGCAGGCACACACAGACATGGCAGCCACAACGTCAGGGGGCATTACGTATACGCCGCGTGGTTGTCGCCATCGCATTTCTTCTTCCTCTTCTGCTTCGGTTTCTGTCGTTTTGTTCTTATTTTTATTGTTATTGTGGGACAAGAAAATTCGTAAATATATATATATGTTTAAACGATTATTTTATTTGTAAAATATAAACGTAATTACGAGAATAAAATAAAAAACAGAGCAGGAAAGAAATAAATAAGTTTTTACAAAAAGAATATGTATGTAAATTTCCAACTCACCTTTGTTCCAAGTTACTTAAACGAATTTCAGCTACGTTTGTTTATATTTCATCAAAACACACGCACACAGAGCAAGAGAAAAGATGAGAGTGTGTTTGAGAGGGAGAGTGAGAGGGAAATGGGAAGGGAGATGTGACTATTGCCGCCATAAGTTTTGTTGCTGTTCTCTCAAAAAACGCTTGCCTGGGTGGCTTGCTTTTCCTTTTGTCGCTATTTTTCACTTTTTCCTGTAGCTTTTTCTTTTGCCTTGGTTCTTCTTCTTATTTATATTTTATTTATATTTTTTGTTGTTGTTTCTTTTGCTCTTTGTTGCTGTTTCTGTTATCTTGTTGATGGCCGGAAGTATGCGAAAGCTTTCGCGCACTGCCTGCCGCCTGCTGCTGCCTCTCTTTCTACAGAAAACTTGTCGTCTCCTCTCTTATTGCCTTTGTTGTTACGTGAAATGCTTTTAAAGCTGTTGCAATATTCCTTTTTGTTTTTTCTTTAAATGCCTATTGTTTATTGTAAATGTTGTATTGTAGACAGGCAAACACAAACAAAAACAACGCTTTGTAATTAAAGCAATTACAATTTTATTCAGCCATCGGTTTTGCATTGTGAGAGAAAGGGAGAGAGAGAGGAGAGGATGCCGGCATCTCACTCTCTTGCTCTGTATTTGTTTATTTATTTATTGTTATTATTTCACATTTTCTCTGTCTCTCACGCTTCTGTGTGTTAAATTTATTAAAAGAGGAAACAACTCATTTAACATTTTTTCCATAGATTTTCATCGTTTTTCCGCCCCTCTTTCAATTGCTCCAACATTTTCACACCAACAACAACACCAATGAAAATGTGCTGGCTGTCAATTGTTATTATTATTCGTAATGTTGTTGTTGCTAAACTGGCTAGAGGAAGCGCCATTTGTTGATGTGTAGTATTATATAGTATATAGTATTATTGAACCAGTCGCACGCAGACTACTCCACGAGGTTCATTTTCCCCCATTAGAAGGTAGTAGTCGTAGTAGTAGTAGCAAGGGGTATCAAAAGGGGGCATGTTGTTGGTTGTTGTAAACAACTACTGTGGAAAAAAAAAATAATTCAACTGGGCCACGAAAATTGTGCGGAAAATGTGTTGTGGTTTGGAATTATTTGTGTATGGTTCCATTAAGTAGTTAGTTTAGTTTTACTAGGAAAGGAAGCCTGAATCCCAAATCCCCATTGAATAAATCGTTATAATTAAATAACTAATTACAATTAGTATTTTGAAAAGTATATTCATAAATAAGCTCTAAAAATATAAAATCAAATTTTTATTGTATGATAAACTATTTTATGAAAGTCTACCCTAAAATAATACGAAAAATGTTTAAATTAAAAAAATTTAAATTAAAGGAATAGAACATAAATACTAAATGCTTTGGAAAGTAATTTAAATACAAAAAAGTTCATTTCATGGTATCCTGGTATTATAATAATAATTAATTTGTTTATTTTATTGATGGTTTTAACCCAAGAAGTTTAAAGTGCTCTTGGCGAGCAATTCAGTGTTTAATTAAGTTTGTATTCTAACCCTCTTCAAGGGGTATCAGCTAGTTGTAACGTAGGAACAGATACTAAACACCGGGTTAACTTCTCTAGCTACTCGGATGGGATGGTTGGCTCCCTTTTTATTATTACTATTTCTTTATTTTTGTTTGTGTTCTTTTTTGACACGCTCTTGAGCATCCGTGTGCCGCATTTATCCTATACTATATGTAGTATGTATCTGGATGAATCACTCCCAGAGAGTGCCATCATCGCCATCCTCTTCGCTTCTGTGTAAGTTTTATATGGCGCGGATTCATTAGCGTAGCGTGGCGGCTGCTTTTTCTACGTTTTGATTCTTTTCTTTCTTTTTTATTATTTTTATTTTAGCAAGCTGTTTTTGCTCAGGTACAGTTATCGCTGCCTTTGTTGTTGTTGCCGGTTAGATGGCTTGGAGAAAAAAGAAGAAAATTCCGAAATGCACTCTCCCTCGCTCTTCCTTTAGACATGCATCCTCTCTTTCGCTCTTGCATTTGAATTTGTGGGCGGTTGAGTTGACATTTAAGATGGGCGGCGGACTGCTTCCTCTTCCATTTTCCACTTGGCGCGGAGGAAAGGTTCACAGGTCACAGTCAAAAGCGCGACGTTTCTAGAACGACGCTAATCTCAAAGCACAGTACAGAGCGACCTTGCAAAAGAGAACCGTTACAAATAAAGTTGGAAATAGATATCATTAATGTTAGTCATAAAATTAAATTATTAAGCTTTACTTTGTCTATTGTCTAAAAAAAAAAAAAAAACAATTGCGTTACATTACTTTCAATATTCTTGTGGTTTTACGTTACGTTGGCTTCACTGTTTCAAGCTAAGCAACGAACGGCGTGTCTCTTGCGTGCACTCTCTTTCACTCTCTTTGGAAAACAAACAAAGCTGAGGAAAATCCAATGAAAGCACAGATAAACAATTCAGCCCGTGAGAGAGCGGGCTCGCATGAGAGCATGTGGCATGTATCGGCATTTTTTCGATACAAAGAGAGAGCGAAAGAGAGTTTCCAGTGTTGCATTGTCAAAAATTTTTGTTGCTGCCATATTTGCTAATTAATTACGCCAAAAGGCAACTTGAAAAATTCAACTCACACCAAGCCCGCTCGCTCGCACACCCGTCAAGTACACCTTCCAATTCCTCTTTCTTATCGCAACCACGTTGCTTTGCTTGCTCACGCTCTCTCGCTCTCTGACTTATTTGCCAATATGGCTCTCTTGCGACGCTGCAAAAAAACATTCGTTCGCGTCTTGTTATTATTTTGTTGTTGTCCAAAATAGCGACACATAAAAAAGGAGAGAGCGAATAAAAAAAAAAGTTGCCAAGACAACGAAGGTAGGCGCAAAAAATAACAAAAACTGCGTCGCAAGCTTTTAATAAAAAATAAATAAATTCCAGCCTGTACTATTTGTGTGGCATGTCAGTGTAATGACGTTGACGTTGACTGCGACGCCAGCAGCGACGCTGACGTTCGTTTTGGAGGTCAGCAGCGGATCTTTTCACAATTTAACTTTTGTATTTGTTATTGCTGTTGTTGCTTGTTGTTGATTTTGTTGTTTCATTAATATTGCCCTCTTTTATTGTTATTGTTCTTGTTCTTGTGGCGCGCACTTTTCCTTCTCTCGCTCTGGCTTTCTGTCTCCCTCTCTCTCTAACCGTTCATCTCCCCATAACCTCGTTGCTATCAATTTTGCACATGCAAAACAATGTGCAATAATCAGGTAGAAAAGGAAATACAGTAAAGCTTCAATAATTTGGAATAATTGTATTCTCTTAGTTCTCTAATTTTTATACCCTTGCAGTCATATATCATAGAGCTTCCATAGGGACGATCCGTAATTTTTTTTAGAAAAAAAATATAACTACAGCATTTTCAATATATCTTTATCTACACTGGGAAATAAGCCTTTTTATAACACTTCGGAATTTCGGATTTTATATTGTAAATAAAAAACGAAGTTTGACATCTTGAATACTTTATATTTCAATCAAATTAACTTTATAAAAAAATAAACTAAATAATAATTATAAATATCTAGTATCGCATTATTTTATTTTAAAACTAATCCGAATAAAATAAGTTTTACCATAGCTACTCCCCAATATTTGTTTAGATCAAATATGACCTTTTCGTCTAACTTTTTTTTTTAAAAGGTGGGAATTTTGAGCTAATTTAAAGGATCAAATGCAGATATATATATTTGTATGATATTGAACAAACATTAAATATTTATATTGTTCGCCATTGGGTAAGCTCCACTGCATTAGGCTAGTAAAAGTAAATTTGTGCTTCTTGGGCGCGCGCATTTCTCTATTGTTGACTTTTTGCTAGTTTCGAGTTGTTCTTTTTGTTTTGCCTGCCTCAAATGAAAATCAATAAATAATAATACACTTTGTTGGCTTTGTTTTCCGTCCACCCCCCACCCACCCCCATATACCGACCCTGTCGCTCATTCGATTCGCGTGCCCCAACAACGAAAAAGTTGTCCCTCAGGGCAAAATTAATATTTCAGTTAATTAATTGCCAACGAAATGTAATGACTTTACTGATGAGTAAAAGATGATGGAATCAAGTGATGATCTTGATGAACATTTGTAATCTATTTTTATTTAAAAATAATGCACTTCCAGTTCATCATTAGTTTCTGAAAGAAAGTAAACAAAATTGAAACCAATTCAACTCACTATAAATTTCAAATAATCGAATAATAAACGAAAATTGATTATCGATTACTTGTTATTCGATCAGTGATCTTTGGACCCCCATTTTAGCATTGTTTAAAAATCAAGTCTATCGCTATTTCGTGAAAACACCCCAAATTGGGAAAACTATGAGTACACCAGCAATAGTGCTGATAAGATAATCCACTAATCACGCGTAGAGCAAGAGAGAGAGAGAGCGATAGCGACCAGAAAGAGGCAGGAAGACGCGGCAAGAAAGAAAGAGAAAGAGGAAGAGTGGGCGTCATAAAAAACAAACATTAAAAGCAACTAGCAACAAAAAAAGCCATGTCTCTATTGCGTAAAATGAGAAAGAAAAATTGATTAAAGCCAAGAGAGATACAATTTCGAAAGAGAAATGCAGAGCGGAGTTGAACAGGTTATTACCCTCGAAAGTAGGCAATAAAATGTCGAAGGACTTGCAGCAAACCATAAAGAAATAAACAATAAACTATTAATAATAACGCGCTTCTATTTGGTCACAAAACTCACGAAATGCCAATTTGATGAGCGAACAAAGTGCAACAGTAAACAAAAACAGAACACTGATCATTTCATCAGTCAATCATTAGATCACCTCCCCTGCCATCACTGCCATCATCATCATTGTCATCATCGGGTTTGGCTATAAATAATAATATAATGCTATACTTGCCAACTCACCAAAGTTATTTCCAAGGAATTTCTAGAATTATTAATGAGGCAGCTATAATAAGTATTAGTGGGTTTTATTAATTCAAATGGTTGTCAACGTCTACAAATTAAGAAATAATAATATCGAGATAGGGGGGTGTGTCATTTACTCATTGTTCAGTTTATGAGCATTACATAATTTTAAGAGCTCTTTTGAAAAATGTTATAATCTTCTTTATTAATCGATTAATCGAAGGTAACAAAGTAACCCTTCTTTTTGTTTTGTCAAAAATAATATTATTGATTTGCAGTTCAAAAATCATAAACAAATAAAGTAAAGAAAAATACGACGTGAGTACCTTAGGACAAGTTTCCTTTAAGTATTGTTTATTAGTATTACATATCGTTTTACATATTCTGTGAACAGTAAGAGATATCCTATAACTCGTGCCATGGCTGGATTGACTTGAAATATATAAGATAACTAATTAAAACCAGCTTAGATCAGAGACAATTCTCCTTTTCTAAATATTTATAACTGTTTTTATTAAGACATGATTACAACACCTTTGTAATCCAATAGTCAGCAGAAGTTACCAGCTTTCGGACTACTGAGGGAGCTGGGAGTGTTGGGTCCTAGCAATATAAGTAAATCTTATAATATATACAAGTAATATATTCAACTTTATAATTAATCATTTCTTTACTTCTCCTCTCGCCTTCACAGCATGTCCACAGATAATCCCACACAGTTGCTGACCACCCGCGATTTAAGTCAGCTGCGTGGCCACCTGCAATCGGGCCCAGCGGCAGTGGCATCCACGGCAGTCACAGCATCCGGAACGGCGGCTGTTGTGGCAGCAGCGGCTGCGGCGGCAGCGGCGGCGGCAGCAGCGGTCTCTTCAGTGGGTAATGCCCCACATGGATATCGCAATATTGCACCACTCGCCACCATTAGCTGCGGGAGCAGCACTAGCACCATCAACACCACCAGCACAGTAGCAGGAGCAGGAGCAGCAGCAGCAGCAGCAGCAGCAGCAGCAGCAGGAGGGGGAGGACTTGTACCCACAAGCAATAGCAACATGCCGGCCAGTGCCTCCAAATACGTATTTCTGCAGCACAATCACAATGGTGGATTCACGGCCTACGATGGCTCCACAACGGCGGTCACAACGGCTGCATCCGGCTCGTCCTCCGGCAGCGGCGGCCACACATCGAGTGGTGGTGGCGGCGGCAACATAGTACTTCTTGCCGCCGAGCCCCTGGAAATGGGTTCTGCCGATGCCTTGGCCGTGGCCACAGCAGCAGCAGCAGCAGCAGCGGCCGGCGTCCGAACCACCGATGGGGATGATGGAGAGCTGCGTTCCCTGTCCTGGCTAAACGATAGCAATCTGATCAAGGGCATTGTCACAACCAGTGGTGCCGGTGGTGCTGCTGCGTCGGGAACGCAAGTAAAACGTGCAATGGCCATCAAGGCGGGAGGAGGAGGTGGAGCAGGAGCAGCAGCAGCAGCTGCTGGATCAGGAGCAGGAGCTTCAGTCAATGGCAATATGTGTATAGTGAGCGACATAATCGAAGAGGTACCAAGCAACCACAACGAACCCAGTGGTGGTGGTGATCAGGATAATTCGCTATATAGCACCACCACGGTGCACAAGGGTCCCAGCGGCACCACCACTGTGGTGGAGTACAAAGCCAGCAAGGCTGGCCAACAGCAGGCCTATCTGCCAACGCCCACACGAACCACCACGCTCGGCTACATGCCGGTAGTGGTGACGACGCAGCCACAGCAACAGCCACAACCAGCGGTTAGCCAAGCCATACTCTCGCCCATGAAGCAGTCCCAGCCTCAGCCTCAGCCCCAGTCGCAGATTTATGTGACCAGCAATGGCGGCACACCGGCAACGGGTAATGGTATCTACAAGGGAGCATCGCTGTGCTCGCCCACAACCAGCAGCAGCAACAACAGCAGCAGCAGTATCAGCAACACCACCACCCATCACCCGCACAAAAAGTATTTGCGCGAGAAAATGCACGTCCAGATGGATCACAGCAGCCATGTGGCCTCCACCGTGACGGTGGTCAGTTCGCCCGCCTCCTCCAACAATTCCTCGATCAGTTCTAGTTCCATATCCGGCGGTGGCGGTTCGGTATCCTCGACAGCGGCCGTCAATGGGGGCAATAGTCCGGTGGCTAAGGCCAGCAGTAGCAGTAGTAGCTTTAGCAGCACGGTTTTCGAGGCCGTTAACTATGCGAACGCCAATGCCAATGCCAATGCCATCACCAGCAGCAGTTCGAGCCATAATCAGGAGCCACCACCGCCGACGACCGTTGTGACCACCACCACGTTGATCAGTACAGGATCTCTGGCGCCGGGCTATAGCTTTGTGAGCACAACACCGCATGTCATGTGAGTCTCTACCTTTATCTGTAATTTAACTCTATATATATACATATATACTTTATATATTCCAATCATCTTTTGTTATTAATTCTATATAAATTCTTGGGTATTTCCCATCTCTCTCTCTTTCAGATCAACGCCCGGCCTTGTGACCTCACCGGAGACACCGCCGGGTGCTACTGCTGCTCTGCTGCCTGGAACCTACTATAGCAGCAGTAACAGCAGTGGAGGAGCAGCAAACATTCAGCCGCGTAGTCTGCAGTTGCCCAACTCGCCACCGCCGCCCACGAGTAGTCACGTGAATGGTTCCCTCGCTGGAGGTGGCGGGGGAGCATCTACAGCTGGGGGAGGGGGCGGCGGAGGAGGAGGAGCTGGAGCTGGAGTCAACCTGCGCAGCCCCAACAGCTATACCAGCTACGACAACGAGGACTCGTTGAAGGATTTCGATCTGGTGGTCAGTTCTCGGATGCACACAAGCACGCCCCAATATACCGTCTCTAAAGGCGGCTACAGCAGCGTGAATGGAGGAGCAGGTGGAGCAGGAGGCGGAGCGGGAGGAGCCACCACGCCACAAAAGCAAAAGCATCCCAACAACGTGCCATACGATCCGCTAGTGCATACCAACAATAAGCCGCCATATAGCTTTAGGTGAGTCCACAACAAAACAAATTGTGTGTGCGAAAACCTATTATTGAATTTGAAACTTTCATTTTAATTACAGTTCCCTGATCTTCATGGCCATTGAGAGCTCCAACGAGAAGGCTCTGCCTGTTAAGGAGATCTACGCTTGGATTGTCCAACACTTTCCGTACTTTAAGACAGCGCCCACCGGCTGGAAGAACAGTGTCCGCCACAATCTATCGCTGAACAAGAGCTTCGTGAAGGTGGAGAAGGCTCCCAATATGGGCAAGGGTTCGCTGTGGCGCGTTGAGCCGCAGCAGCGCCAGAATCTCATCCAGGCGCTAAACCGATCGCCCTTCTTTCCCAATTCGGCGGTGGACAAGATCAGTCCCTCGCTAAAGAGTCCTAAAGAGTCGGCTTACGATAGCCTAGACGGCAGTGTATCCTCGGGTATGCCAGCTTCGGGAGCACCAGGAGCTGCAGCTGGACCAGGTGCAGCTGCTGCAGTGCCAGCTGCTACTGTGTCGCTGTCCACGCCCTCGAAAAGCAACGGCCTCGCGCTGGCCAATGGGGCTAGTCAGGTGACGACGAATGCGGCAAGGCCGCACAGTCCCAATGGCGGCGGAGGCGGAGGTGGGAGTGGCAGTCATGCCCGCTTCGATCCCAAGCTTTTCCCCAATCTGTGCAATCTTTTTGGCAATATCCGGGATGATTTGACCGGACAGCCGCAGTCGTTGCGCGAGGATGACCTTTCGGATGACTATCACAACAATAACAATAACAATAACAACAGCAAGTACAACTATGTGGGACTAAATGCAGGCAGTGGCACAGCCGGAAACGGAGCCGGAACCGGTGGACCTGCTCTCAATGGAGCAGGTGGAGGTGGAGGTGGAGGTCCTGCTCCTCCGTCTTCGGATGGCATCAATTTTGAGCAGATGGCGCGAGACTGTGGAGCTGACAGCATGGACGATGTCCACGCGGCGGCAGCGTTGCTCTGCCTCAAGCACGAACCAAAGGCCTTCAGCAGCGATTCCTTTCAGAATGGGTGAGTGTCCTAAGACTAAGAAAATACGATTATTGTTGAATTTATCAAATTTTTAACTGTCGAGTAATATCGAATTTAAGTTTAAAATATTCATTCTTGATAAAAGCATTTCTTAATAGCAAAGAAAAAACATTTTTGTTATAAAAAAAAAGGTCAAATTGGGATGTTTTTGCTATATTATTTATGTTTAACTATAATTATTTATTCAATTATTTATTATACCTTTTATTAATGTGGAAAACCGTTATATATTTCCTCAATAAACATAAACTTTGATATATCAACCGTCTTGAGCTCTTCCTTATCTCTTTATCCCCTTATCTCTTTCTGATCTTGCAGAAGCGCCGCCCCTGTAATCACAAGTTCGCCCAGCGAGGATCACACCTACTCGGCGGGTGGCAACAGCAATGCCGACAGTGGCTCCTCCACGCCGGTGACCAATGGCAATGGCCTGACGACCAGCAATGTGGTTGCCCAGGCGGCTGGATCCGATAGCAACTGCGCCAGCTCGGATGCGGCCTACGATAGCAGTGAGGAGAAGTAAGTTGGAAATATTTACCTAAAACCAATTAGCTGCCTAACTATGATTCTTTCTGCCAATAGTCACAACATCACGCCCGAGGAACTGGATCAGCAGCGACATCGCGATGGCGTTGACGCTTTGCTGTCGCTGTCCCGGTCCTCGAATGTGGATTATGGTTCGCATTATCATAGCAATGGCAGCAGTGGCAGCAGTCAGGGATCTCCGCGCAAGCGACCAGCCAGCCAGAGTTTCGAGGAGGAGCAACAGCAGCAGCAGCAGCAACACCAGCACCAGCAACAGCATCACCACCAGCAACAACAACAGCAGCAGCAGCAGCAACATCGCGAGCAGCAGCAGCAGCAGCAGCAGCAATTTGGCAGCCTTCAAGCAATCTACACCAATGGCAGTGGCAGCAAAATGGCTCTGCTTAGCAGTGCGGCTGCCAATGTGGCTTTGGCACAGCAGCAGCATCAGCAGCAGCAACAACAACACCAACAGCAGCAACAGCACCAACAGCAACTCCACCCAGAACTGTATAGCTACCCGGCTGGCATGTACTTGGGTAACCTCAATCACTGCCTGCCCGGCGGGGGAGGAGCAACTGTGGGTGGCAACAACAACAACAATAACAATAGCAGCAACAATAACAACAACAGCGCCGGCATGTTGCCGCAACATCTAAGCGCTGCAATGGCAGTGGCAGCGGCAGCAGCAGCGGCGGCAGCCAGCAAAAACAAGGTGAAGCCTCTGCGAGGGCTGCGCACCAAAATCAAGCGCAAGTCCGCCTGGATGCGGTGAATATGGCGGCAACAGGTGCGAGGCAGCAACAGGTGGACTTGATGCTAAAGCGAGAATTGTTCAAATCACAGAGCATTTAGACTACAAATTATATATATCTATATATATATATATATATGTATATTGATGGCTCTTGCTTAACTTTTAAAATTTCCCTTACAAATTATACAAACTATGTTTTGTCTGATTTCTACATGTTTTTTAGGTGTTATTTAGCTGTTTTTTTTTATATGTTTTTTCCCCCTACTTTGTTTCCCTTTTCTCTTTTGCCTCTGTGTTTGTTGTACAAATTTTATTTTTATTTTATTACATAACGTTTATTTTTTTTTTGGTATTTTAATATTAGTTATAATCATATACATATATTTGTATATATATAATTTTATCTGATTTAATATGTACGTTACTTTCCTAGCCATTTCCTAGCTGCAATTTCGCTGTAAGTTATTTTTTCTCTCTCTTTAAGCTTTGTATTTTTAACAATGGGCGACAACAAATCGAAACTATATATATAAATATATATACTAGAGCGAAAAAAAAACCTACAAAAGGCAAAGAAAAAAAAGCTACGAAGAAAGCTAAGAAAACCCCCGACTAAATAATGAAAAGGCTTCACAACAGATTTTAAAAATGCATCAAATGTCATTTTTTGTATGTTACTTCGGGACACAAAAAGTTAATACTATATATAATATATATATACCAACATATATCAGAGCAGACATACAAATTGAGCCAAGTAAGGAAAAATCCATGAAAAAAATATATAATAAATAAATTAAATGAAATAAGGAAAATGTGGTAAAAAAAATAGCAAAAAGGAGCAAGAAAAGCGTAAGAAAAGCGCAAGAAAAGCAAAAAACAAAGAGCAACAAGAACTAAATATATAGAAACATTTTTTTTTTTATATATTTCTGTTCATGATCTAAAGAATTATATAGAACGAGAGTTAAATATATATATATAGAAAGAGAAACTTAGATATTAACTTAGGCCAAGCACACACATTTAGCGCCTTAAACATTGAGTCCTTTTTAGCTAAAAAAAAAAAAACAAAACAAACGAGAGAAGAGACGACACATTTGTTGAATTGTTTGAACTTCTTTGTTATATATATATATATATTCTATATCTATATATATCCCAGTAAACCCCACTCAAGCAAAATGTTAAATCAAAGATATTTAGTTGATAAGCCCCAGACACACACACACAGACTAATTGTAAGCTCCAATTTTATGGTTACTTAGTTGAAATATGCTCTAGACATTTGTTAAACGAGAAAAGCCAATTTTAGTTTAATGCAAAAATAATTAAAATAAGAACATGAATCCCGAAAGACCCTCAAAATCCACACTGGACCCACGGCCTTGTGGAAACCAAGAGAAATGAGAAATACTTATTACAAAAGGACGAAAGAACTTGACCCTTAAGTGTATACACTTCATGTACCTTTTATAGCAAAAAGCAAGAGAAAAACAAAAGCAAAGATCGCATTAAAGAAATATATATATGTAAATATATATCCGGATATATATATGTATATTGAAAATATTAACTACGAAACTCTAAACTAAACAATGTTAATGTCAAAGAAATACCAATTTGCTAGTTGTTACAAAACCAAGGAAAACCAGGGAAAACCAAGGGAAACCCTAGGAAATTCAAGGATAATCGAGGGAAAACCAGGGCAAACCCAGGGATAACCATCGAGACCCATAAGCCAGCAAAGAAAGCAAAGAAAATGATGGTATTTGTTTTCTTTTTTTTTTATTGTGACTAAAGTAGAGAAGCGAAAGCAACAAAATAACTGTTTACTTAGAGCCTAAGGTCCTCGCCCCCGCCCTTCCCCCCAGCCTGTTAACCCTAAGCCTGAAGCCCCTCCTCGCACGACACACGCACACCCTACACACACCACACACCCCACACACACCCCACACACAGTGAAAGACAATCGCCGGGGCCGTGCGCTGTTGTCGCTTAAGTTTAATGAAATTCTGCGCAAGTAATATTTACCCACACACCGTACACCCCACAGCAATAGCAGATATATCATATATCGCATATGGTTATATATATATATATATATAAACCCCTAAGAAAGATCATACGGATAAGCTAATTAACCAGTTTTGTTAACGTGTTTTTTCTGCTATTTTTTAACTATTATATGGCATTATTATGATTATTTTTATTATTATGATTATTACTATTATTATTATTATTATTATTATTATTGATACTATATATTATTATTATTGATTATACAAACTTTTTTTGCGTACCAAATACACAGACCAATCAAAATGTGACATATTTCTTAACCTTTAACCTTGACTTTGTGTTTTTTTTTTGTTTTTAAATTTATTTTTGGGTTTATATCAGATTAGAGCTCGTACTACATTCGGCTCTACCCGTATATTCTTTAAGCTCCGCTCGTGACACCCCATGAAGATCGACTAGTTTACTCTCTCTCTTTCGAGTCTTCATAATTGTTGCTTGTGCGTAGCAGGCAAAGCGTGAGAGAAGCGAGAGAGTAAACGTTAAGCGAGAGAGCAACCTTAAAGCTAGAGCGCAAATATAAAACGGGACCCCCTCTTACGAGCTCTGAGTTTATATATAGGGATCAAGTGTATATATCTGGTAGTTGTACATATATACGGTATATGGAAGCATTGTAGTTATAGGGAATATATACAATATAGAGAGATTGGATTCTGTTGAACTATTGTAAGTGTAAGTGCCTGCCTGCCTGCCGCCGCCGCCTCTCTTTCCTGGAGTAGTAGAGCTTTGTTGCCAATTCTCATACCTTACTATATATTATACAGATTTGTTTGTTAACGCTGTCCGTTGGCTTGAAGCCGAGGGTCGCCTTGCTTTAGCCTCTAGAGAAAGTCTAGAGAAAATCACTCGAAATGTACAGTCTATTCTACAGGGTATCGAAAACATTTCCCGAAAAGCCTCTCTTATCAGTCTCAGTCTCAGTCTCAGTCTCAGTCTCAGTCTCAGTCTCAGTCTCAGTCTCAGTCTCAGTCTCAGTCTCAGTCTCAGTCTCAGTCTCAGTCTCAGTCTCAGTCTCAGTCTCAGTCTCAGTCTCAGTCTCAGTCTCAGTCTCAGTCTCAGTCTCAGTCTCAGTCTCAGTCTCAGTCTCAGTCTCAGTCTCATATTCACTCTCCCTCCAAAGGTTTCAGCTAGCGCCTGTTTTTAAGTCTCTGAGAAAAGAAAAGCCTACAAATATTACATATATTTCGACAAAAAACACACTTAAGCAAATCAAAAAATATAAATTATATTTATATATATATACATTAGCATATATATGATATTATGTAGGGATAAAGCAAAGATAGGACAAAACAACAAAATGTTAACCCGTATTTTTTTAGACGTAACATTTTTCTACTTTTTGGACAATGTGCAAAGTGAAACGAAAAACGAAAAGCAAAAAGCAACAAAATACAAATTGCAACAAATTATATTACATTATGGTTTTTAGTTTGTTGCTAATTTATAGAAGAATAAAATAATACAAAGAACACGACCTAACCTAAGACAAAGACAGATTTGGGTCTGATCTTTGGACCTGTATCTTTCTGTATGAAATACAATAAATAAATTACTCTCCACCCATCTGTTGATATCGAGCAAAGTGAGTTTGTTTTTATTTTTAACAATAATAATATGGGTAATATAAGGTTTTCGACTCATTGAAGCCTTTCAAAAGGTTTTAAGAACAGTAGTTTTCGTTAAGAAAAGCTGGGGAATAATGAATACAAAATTTACATCGTTGTATTTATTTATTATTTGGTTAAAATAATTATTTTTTTTCAATTATTTCCACTGCTTTGTTTTCGTCATCGGGCTTTGCTACCCCGTTACATATTAAAAGCAGTGCCCTTTAACAGCAAATTTTCTTTATTGCACTGCTTTCCCAACAGTTAAAAGTACACTGCTTTGTTTAGCATAACATAATGTTAGGTAGTTTTCAAGATTTTCCGAAAGATGGCGCTACAATATATTTTAAATTAATCAAATTTAAATATTTTTAAAAGACAAGAATGGAAGCTAACTTCGAGAAGCCGAAGTTGATATACCCTTGCAAGAAAATCGATCATAACTAAGTCAAAATTTTAATTCGAAGAGCTGTTCTATGATAGTTTTTATTAGGTTAACAAACCAACATTACAAAATTTAAAATTAAAAAAATTTACATTTTTTGTGATTTTTTGCTAATTTTGACGATGTAACCCCTTATCAATTTTCGAAAAATTTTAAAAAAAATTCTTAGTTCAAACATGGCCAGTTCGACTCGTCTGTTGATGCTGATCACGAATATATATGGTTTATAGGGTCGGAAATAACTCCTTCACTACGTTTTAAATTTCTGACCAACATTATAGCCTGCAAGAGAATAAAAATTAAATAAATAAGAGCATTGGTTTTGCATACAATGTCTTTATTTTCGCTCATTATTTTCATTCATCGCAGAGATCAGCGCATCTGCTTATCTACGCTCTTTTGCTCCTTGTTCGCCATTTTTGCCAAATGAGAAGAGATAATGATGGTGTTATGCCATTTTGTCCCAATAATGCAAAATAGCTAGATGAGCATCTCTAATGTAAGTGAGATGACTTTACCCCCCAATAGTGCAATATAGCTAGATGAGCATCTCTGATGCAAGTGAGATGCCTTTTTGTCCCAATA